>JAMQGT020014112.1:0-230253 GCA_024447675.2 Pterophyllum scalare
GTTATGTTAACACGTTCAGTTAGGTATTGCTTTTACTTGAACTGTGCAAAAGTTTTAAGTTTGGTGGAAACTTGGGAAATTTATTTTTATGTAGTTTGGATGCTTACAAATGCAAATCTTAATTATCTTCAGATGTTCACATAAATTTGATTTATTTCTGCTTATTAATTATAGCAGCTGATATCATTTGGGTGAGGGGGGCTGTCCTCCCCGCAGTGTTCTCGCTGTGATATAGCCTACATTACTTTTATCTTTTCATGCTGGAAATGGAAAATAAATTCAGTTGCCTTTATTTCTTCTCTCACCAGCAGAGGTACAGTGCCCAGCCCCCCAAAAACAAACAAACAAAAAAAAGATCTGGGATCATGTGAGAGAAAAAAAAAAAAAAAAACAGAAGAGACTGAGATGACCTAAATGTACAGAAAGACTGTTGTTGGTTTAAATGCAACGAATACTCACACCGATTACTGATTTTATTTCAGGTCTGCTAGACTGGAGTTTGGATGAAAACTAATAAAGTTACAATAACACTTATCAACAGGTTCATTTTTAAAGCCTCTCCACTTTTAGTGTCTCAAACTTCTGCACAGTACTGAGTGAGTGAAGGCCTCAGTATACCCGCCATGTTGGTCGCTTCGTGTACTGCCAGTAACATCATAACACAGCTACACCCTATTTTTTTTATGCTCGCTATTGCGGCGTATGTAGCTCCTGCAGTATTCTTTTCAACAACAGGTGTCACCACTTGATAATACCTTTACATCAGCACTGTTCTAGGACGAGAAGCAAGGAATTGGGTATAATGGGGCCTTGAGTGAATGGCTGGGTGAGTGAGTGCATGAGTGGATGTGAGTACATAGTTTTACAGGCTAAATAAGGTGCACACAATCAAAAGTGCCTTGCTTGTACAGTCACAGATGATTTCATAAATATAAACAATGTGAAAATGACTGGATTAGCATGGGTTAATTTCAATATCAAAATCTGGATGAACAGATGCTGACACTAATGATTATGTTGATATTAACACCTTGTTAGTGGAATGAATGAGTCATAGGTCAGCGCTGCATACCTTTAGTAAGCTTGAGAGGTCGTCATCCTTGTGTTTCTGTAGCTATAAAAGAATTCAAAAATGTATCATTAAATAAAACAAACAAAACAATAGGTCTACAAAAAATTCTCAGCATCTCCTTGACAGAAACAGTGTTTTGGTATAATAATACAGTACCCTTTTCTTAAAATATGTCCTCCACTTGTGGTATTCTCTTATGACAATTTCAATCCTCCTTCTCCAGCATTTCCCCTCTGCAGCAATGCCCTGGAAAAGAAAGAGACTGGAACTAAACCAAAGCCCATAACAAGCACACGACACAAAGAAAGGAAGTAACAACGGAAAATAAAAAATAAATGTCAAGAAAGTGTTTTGAATGTTGGATGGATCAACTGGATGATTTCAGTGAAAAGAAAAACAAGTCTCTGTGGCTGTTTGTGCATCTCACACTTCTTTATCTTTACCTCAGGACGATGAACGTCCAGGTCGATACTTCCATCAAGGGGTGTCACAAAGTGACAAACAGGATTCTGTCTTTTCTCCACGTCTGGGGTCGAAAAAACAACTCAAGCTTAAAATATACAATTGGATCTGTTCATCTCAGAGAAGGATATTTAGAAAGTAATTTTAAAAAAATTAACATATGTGCATGTAGGTTAAAGGTTCACTCTTAAAATAAACAGCTACAGGGTGAACGGTCACAACTCACACAGCTCAAAAAAAGCTTGACCCAGATTTTGCTTACTTAGTGACGTGACTGAAAGTTATTATTAGTCACTTTCACAAAACTGGCGTCTCGCATCAAAGCGTACATGTATTTAAGACATGCAGCTTTCCGCATTGAGCCATCTATCACCAGGGTAGTAGGTCTTCAAACCAAAACATAGTGGCTCAGTTTGCAAGACATGGATTATAAGCATAGTCTTATCCTAATTTTTTATTTAAGTGTGTTTCTCCCTTGACTTTTCCTTTTAGTCTAGAATTAAGTTTAATGCATGCCTGGGAAAGTGGCTGAGTATGCTCCACAGGGTTCTACTGTAGTAAGGATTTCTGGGAAACACACTCACGTGGGATAAAGTATCACATCAGAAGGACCACAGGCAGTTTTATATAAACACAAAACAGAACCTTGAGACTAATAACACCACTGAGAAAAGCATGCCGACTTAGAGACATGTCTTAACCACTACACTAAACAGTCCATCCCAACACAAACTGTTTCTAAGAACAATGTTCAGGTGCCTACATGTCCCACAAAACACATAAAATTTCAACAATCATAATAGATGAGCTTGATTACAGGTTTCTTCAAACCGTGTCACTCTGATCACACACTGCTAGATCAAGTGTTTGTGTATGAATGGATCCTAGAAGCTGGATGAAGACACGGAAGTTCAGAACCTGCCTCACTAAGCACTTTTATGGTAGAAGACTTCCTTTTCACTGCCTTTATTTGTGCCCAAGCTCCTACAGTGTCACCTTATCCTGTATTACTTTGTTGTTTGTAAACGGCTTATGAATTTATCTGCACAGAAAGAGGTTTGTATGATGCCCAACATCCCGTTAGTATAATGCTACGAGGGGCATTTTTCTCTTCCCCTCTGCTTTGCTGCAGACTGCATGAATTAACCTGCTGAGGCCAGCCTGCTTGTTTCCTGTCTATCAATTTGCTGATTCCACTTTTCCTGTGCTCTGACCCAATTTCACCCAGAACATGTGAAAAATGCAGTATTTCACAGGACTCTATGCAGACCAGTGAAAAACTAAGAACACCCTTACTGCTTCCATAAGAATGAAGAAGGGAAGCGTGAGCACCTCTATAAAAGCAGAGGTTTTGTTAGTTTGGTGGTCTGTGTTAATACAAGGTCACAAAGTTCAGACCTCTAACAGGAGCTTAACAGCACTGGGCATAAACAAATGCCTGCAAAACCCAGTGAACAGAAACAACATTGGAAAGAGTGGACCAAAATTCCTCCACAATGATGTGAGACTGATAAAGTCATACAAAATTACATCAAGTTATTACTACTAAACGTGATTCTACAAGGTACTGAAGCATGGGGTGGACTTAGTTTGACACAGTACTGTATACAACCTTTCATGTTCCTCCACTTCTTATATGTTATGCAGTTTTCTTAGTGATTAAAACAAGTTTAAATGTGTTCTTATTGCAAATTGAAAATGGTAACATTGATTACTAAAATGAATGTTAGGATGGTGTTCACAGAGGGTTGAGGAAAAAAAAAAAGATTGATGGTAAAAACCTGATATAAAGACTACTCTTTAGAAGCCCCTGATGTGTATTATACAAATTCCTTGCATATATAGTACTGCATGGAAAGTCTTCACCCATCCTTTGTTAAGTTTTGCTAAGAAAATGGAAAAGATGCAACTTAAAATTGGTTCTTTACTAAGTTGTCCACTGGCTGAGTTAGGTGCCTTTTTAATGCTTGAATGATTAGGTCAGTGTTAGGTGGCTTAATAAACAAAAATCATTCCTTTGAAAATGGTCAGGTATAAGAACTGGACTGAAGATGAGTGAAAAAGCAGCAATGTCCCAGAAAAACCTTGACAGATCTTCAGAAAGCCTGAAGAACTATTGCTCAAGGCCATTTAAAAAAATTACAAGTCTGGCTCCTTGGCAACAAAATATAAAGAAGAGAGAGGCGGCCCAGGACTTTTCTACAGTACTGTAAAAGGCTTCTTGGTACCTAAAGCTGTTCAATTATGGCAAAAATCCTAAACACAATCATCTTTATTAGTTGAAAAGCCTTGTCTTTTAAAAGTGATTTCTTTGCATTTGAATTAATTGCAAAACAAGTAAACGTGAACTGAACTAAACATGCCTGGCAGGAAATAAATTTGTAAAGGAAAGGGCTGTGATGATAGACAAACCAAGGCCACCACAGCAAGACAAAATACAGCACAGTGATTGTTTTATCCCAATTATTTTGTTTTAATAATTAGTAGAGGCCAAAGTTGTAAATGAAATTCAAATTCAGTTAATTGCAAAGCCATGGGAGTCCTTGCTAAAACCCTTAAAAGGCATAAAGATTTTAGGATAGACGAACCAGAGACAGTGCAACAATGTCTCCACCATAGATGGGTTCTCATTAGAACTTCACACATGGGTTTCTGAATGGAGTCTTTTACTGGATGTTCTTTTATGTCAGCAGGCAAAAGCCTGTAAATAAGGTCCAGTTAAAAGGTTTTGATGAGCCAAAGAATGCCATATGGCGTCTAAATGTCGATTTATCACAAAGGACTAAAATCCCCAACTAGGTTCTAGTTCACAATTCTTGAACTAGAACCTGGATCTTCATTGCTGCTGCAGCTTGATTCAAAATGCATTACACTAAAGCCCCTTTTTATTAAATATTGAAGAATACACTCTTCACTTTAGCAACGATTGACATTGTGGAACTCTTACATTGCATATACCAGGCTCTCCATATGGCGTTGTTGAGGCGAATCTATGTTCTCCAAAGCAGTTTTAGCCCTCTGAAGTTCTTCCACTTTGGAGATACCAACTTACCACTGAAAAGAAAAGAAAATTATCCATGAAATAACTTCAAGTGACAAAAGACATGAGCTTAACCGGCATAAGCAAATCACAAACAGTTTGCTCTTCTTTGTTTTATTGCAACTTTTACATGATCAAGTATCTTTTTAGCTGAAAGGACCACATGTTTTAAGACCTAAATCTCATTAACTGCCTGGCCTAAATTTGACTCTTAATAGTTGAAATTGAAGAGTGGTTGTCTGCAGGACAAAATTGAATTAAATTCAACTGTATAAAAGCATCAAAAAGGTGTAAAAATGAAAATAAGCTGCACATGTTCTATAGCTACTCAGTGTGACATCACTAACCACAAGAATGGGAAACCAAAGGCAGACAACTACAAGGAAGCACGTTTGAAGTCATGCTTGAGTTGGAATTACACAATTATAGGCTTGTGCAAACAGGAATATTACAGACATGTTGGTAATGTTAAGACAACTGAGCACTGGAGGAACTCATCTGTGTTTTTTTTTAAAGGTATGCCTACAGCACGTACGCTTAATGATTACAACACAATGACATTTTTGTCTGTTCAGTATCAGGTAACATCAAGATGTTCGAGTTAAACAAGCAATGATAAAAAACCTGACCGACGCTTTGTGGATATGAAGGTACACTCTAACATCTGAGTGTTTAAGTGTAAAATAAGTGATCATTACAATCAAGAAAACATTTCCAAAGTGCCTCAATGGGGAAATGTTTATCCCATCCAAAAGGGTTAGCTCACAGTTTCCCCTCTTTCCATCATTCCTGTCAATTTTACAGCCTGTCCTTCTCAATCTTGTCCAGTCTTTTGTTCTTCTTATTCGTTTGCGTGTTTATTTACTGTACTGAGTACTGTGAGAGTCTTTTGAAGCAGAAAAAAGCGTTTTCAGTGGTAAAGGCTCTCTCGCTCAAATAAACCCTCATCACTTACAGCAACAACACTTAAGGCAACAACAGTAACTGGTCTTTAAATAGTCACAACAAAGGAAATCCTCTGTAGCAGCTGGCACCCATACCTCAATCATAGCTGTAAACAGAAAACTATGTGTAAGGTTACTATCATATCATATTATATCTGCTATCATTTGCATTTCAGCCTTTCTGTTACAAGGCCCTTCTTTAAACAGGGGCCTTTTATTTTAAATCTGCACACCAAAATTGTTTTTATACTGTCTTATCCTACTTATTTACTGACCTAGTTTGCCGGTTTACCTCTTCAGAATCAGGAGATGCTTTATGAGTCTAATTTTCAAAGGTTTTATGGTGCAAAATGAGATAATGAAGGCATTTTCTTGTGATAAGAGCTGCACTAGATAACTGACTTATTATTACTTGTCAACTGTCTAAATTGTGGCTCAGGCAAAATTGCTTAGCACTGTCTGATTCAAGCTCATGTGATCTGTAATTGAACTTGAGACTTCTCTTCTCTTAGAGAAAACAACTAACTTCAAGATCTAAGATTTGGGCTGTGGGAACTTGTGATGCACAGTTTAAAAGACTATGGATAAAACATAATTGATATTTAACCCTGGAAATAATGTTTATACAATGGTCTAACTGTATTATGGGGATGTTATAATTGCTCTTTATAATTTTGGGACACTTATAGTGCTACACCACTGATGATGCCAAGGGTTTCCCTTAGCAACCCTCCCACACAAGCCACACTGGTTCAGTCTTTTTCTAATTGTGCCTTGAATTTGCTGGGACGTCCAGACCATGAGTAAGAGTGTATTTTGTTTTTCAAAGGACTGCATAGAGTCCTGTAAAAACTCTTTCACATGACTGCAGATAAGCCTGCCAAAAAAACAAATTTAACTATTATAAACCTCTACTGCACTCAAGTATCAGTGTAACAACACATCTGGCTGATATGCTTCCAGGTTTGTTTGCCAATTGGCTCTTTGGGAGGGACAACTGCCATGAAAATTTTCTATAGATTTCTTGTCAGGGTCCCCTGGCTTCCCCAGTGGGGTTTGAAATGGGGGTTGTGGTACAATTTAATTGAGTTTGGTACAATTTAATTACTAGAATTATGCAATACTATCTATTATAATACTAAACATTAATGGATGGTGGCACAGGCAGAACAGTGTGGCTGCAAATATGTATGTTTTTCTTCTCCAGACTCAGCATGATGTCAATGAGATGAGTGCTGAGATCCCCAATATGGTAATTTCTCACACACACACACACACACACACACACACACACAGTGGAGATATGGCTAATGTGGTAGAGTGGGCTGTCTACAGAAGGTCTGTGAATTGATCCCCAGCCCCACCTGTAGCCGTCCCTGCTGCATCCATCAGTGTGTGTTAGAAAAGGCAGTATATGCATGTGATTGGAATGGTGCTTTGAATGCTCAGCTTGAGCAGAAAGATGCTTATATAAGTACCAATCCATCTACACACACATTTCAGGGATAAACCTTCTGTTTTTAAGGAGCAACCAATCAGAAGAAAGTAAGTATATATTCCAAAAACTGGGGAAACTTTAAAATCACCCACAAAAAAAGGAAAACACTGTCTATTCACAATCTGATAATGTCATGTATTATAATATATGAGTTACAGGGAAAATTTTAGCAGGTAATTTACATTTTACTTATAATACCTGCATAATTAGATACCCTCGTTATCACTGGTTCGTTTATCCAAGTAAGGTTTCTGGGTTTTCCTTCAGAACTGCACTCACTATAAACCGTGATTATCAAGCAGGAAGTTAAAGGGAGACTCGTGACCATATGCAGTCGTCCCATGCCTGACCGTGCTGATGGAAGAGAGTTCAGTGTGGAGTGGGTGAGGAGGAGCTAAAGTGAAAATGAATGCGCCCATGTGTTTACATAGTGCGCCATAACTCACCTATATGCCAGAGTCATGCATTCAAAGAGCTTCGTCAGTGAGGCGTCTATGGAGAACTGCGACATGCTCTCCTTTCCAAAATGATAGGTCTGACACGTTTGTTTGTTGACAGTGTCGAAGTCGTAGCCTTTCTTCGGCGGGTGCTCGGTGTGGGGCGAGGAAACCATAAAGTGCCCGCTGTGGATGATCTGAGACTCCAGTCCGTCTGCCTTCCTCAGCCCCAGATGAGTCTCCTCCGTGTCCGAGTCGTCATCCTGCTCCTGCTTTACGCTCGCGGGAGGGCAACGGTATTTCTGCCGCAGGGACGCCTCTCTAACAGCCATGTCGGTAACCAGACAAATGGCTAAAGTTAGCCAGCGAGCTAGAACAATAAAACTCTCCCTTTCATGAGTCTCTCTGGAAAACACGCCGACTGTTAAACTTTACCAGCTACGTGCCATGGAGTCGAGGCCCTCGGTTCACTCATCTTAAAGCTCACCATGGGTCATTAAAGTCCCAACTTAACTTATTGTCTTGAGTTGACGTAGCTACGAGTCCCAAAGACCAGCTGACACGAAATTGCTCACAGGCCCCCTGCCCAGAGCAGGAAGTTCCTGCTGCAAAGCGCCTCTTATTGGTCCACTTCAGAGCCCCGCCCACTAGGGGACCCAAAATAACCTGCAGCCATACGTTTCTGCAGCGAGTAACGACAAGAAGTCACTGAATATGTGTAAAATGTATATTAACTTCAAATGTAAAATATAATTATGTTTCTAAATCGTGACAAAAAATTATAAAATGGGATGTAAGAAAAAACACTGGAAAAGGCCATAAATGGCAAACACAAAGTGGAAGGGAGCCTGGACAGGTGGAGGCACACACTGTAAAGAAGAGGAATGAAAGTCAGTAGAAGCCAGACAGAACACGTGTGTGAAAGAGAGGCAGCCAGGTGGAATAGTGAAGATGCAAGGAGCAGAGGTAGTGAAGATGGATGAGTTTAAAAAGCTGGAGCCAGCCATCCAAAACAACAGACAGACAAGACAGGTGAAGAAAAGAGTGCAGACAGGGTGGAGTGGGCGGAAATGAGTGTTAGGGGTGATTTGTGACAGAAGGATAGAAGAAAGTTTACAAGTTGGTTGTGAGACCTGACGTGATGCATGGTTTGGAGACCATGTCACTGAAAAATAAACAGTAAGCCTTGCTGGAGGCACCAGAGTTGAAGATTTTCACCTGGAAGGACATGATTAGAAATGAGTACATCAGAGAGACAGCTCAGATTGAGCATTTTGAAGACAAAGTTAGAGAGACAAGGTTAAAATGGTTTGGACATGTTCCAAGGAGGGATAGTGGATATACTGGACAGAGGATACTGAATGTGGAGCTGCCAGGCAGGAGGAAAAGGGGAAGATGTAGTGAAGGAGGACATGCAGAGAGTTGGTGTGACAGAGGAGGATTCTGGGAGAGGATGAGATGGAGGCAGATGATCAGCTGTGCTGTTCTATAAAGGGAGCAACTGAAGGAAGAAAACTTCCTTTAAATCTTCCTTTATTTGAATAAAATTTCTGCATTCAGCAGAAATGAATGTCAACAGAAACACTCAATTATCAAAAGAAAAAAGTATTTGCTGCTTAATTACCTTTTTTATATTTTTTCTCATAAAACACATTCAGCAATCATGTGGATACAAGTTGTATATTTTAAGCAAAACATAACACTGTTAATGACATTTTATAAGCTTTAAACAGACCAGCAGAGTTAAAACCTCATCATAAACACAGCTTCTCGCACAGATGTGTTTTTGCTTTGTCACTCTGGAGGGGGAAGACCTGTTGCTTCTCTCTGCTCTGAGGACGGGAAGCCTAGGATATGACCTGTAAATGTCTCCACAGATATCTCACATGGGATCACACAGTCCAGTGTATGTTCTGAATCTCCACCTGAGTGTGTGCACACAAAAAAGTCTTTATGTAAGCATTTATGTGATTTTTTTTTTTTTGGTAATTGCTTGTGAGTATGCATTTTTATATTACATACTTTTAGGTTCAGAAAGTCCCCTTCTTCTTCTTCTTCCTCCTCCGCCTCATCATTGAGGGTTAAAAGTGCAGCAAAACACTCCACCACCTCTTCCTCTGTCATGCGTTCTCCTGAGAATAATGTCAAAATTACTTGTGCCAGTAAAAACTGACAATAAAACATAGAAGAGAGGATCAAGATTTTTAACCTAACACCAGTAACAAGCAGACTAATCTTTCTCATTACCTCGAACCTGTAGAAGTTCTAGCAGCTCTTGTCTCTGCAGCACGGGCTGTCCTGTACTGTCAACGCTCCCAAGGACGTGAAAAGCTTTAACCACATCATTGCTAGAGATGCTGAAGGCTGGCTGGTGGTTGACATACAGCTTGATAAACTCCTCAATGTCAATGTCAGTTACATATTTTCCTGTTTCGGCATACTTGCTGAACTTGACCTCATTTAGCATGTCTTCTATCTGGTGAAGAAAACATAGTTAACTGTTATTACAGTTCTGAGGTTTAATGCTGCTTTTGGTTTTACTGAATATACCTCTTGTTCAGTAGGGTAGTAGCCCAAAGCTCTCATTAGAGAGGGAACCTCTGACAAGGGGATTTTGGAGGACACTTGTCGTTTTTCCATCAAGTCCATGCCTTGATGATGGATTTGGCAGTAGTAGAAAAGGTCTTCCATCTCCTAGAGACAGAAGAGCTCCAAATACTGATTAAAATGTTATGATGAACAACTGTTAAAACTAAAACTTGTACCTGGGCAAGGATTGAAAGTCTAATTAAAAACCTAACCTTGTAATAGCTAGAAATGAGTGTATATTTATTAGGGAATGGGACACATGCTTCAGTCTAATGGAATAATCTATGTTTGTTTACTTAAAGTCAAGCGCGTAATTTGCGGGGGGGGGGGTAGGGGGGTTATGACCCACACAATAGTCTGATCCAATCACTATAACCCCCCCCCCCCAATAAAGTCACATCATTTCGATTTACAAAAGTATCTTATATGAATAACATGTTAATTTTCTTTATTCATTATCAATTTAGGGTAAAATACTAGCATTTAATTATTTAATCATCCCCTCTCCCTACAAAAACTTGGTATCACCCAACCCGCTTTCTCTACCAAGCAGCAGCGTTCATAGTTTGCTACACACAGCTGCAACTCTCTTGTTGTCTTTAAGTAATTTTGACCTGATTTAAAAATTTACAATGTCATATATGAACATTTAAGCATAATTGCTGAAAATGGCATGAAGAGTTTTAGTCTGCTCTTGTTTAATTACTAATGGCTATATTTTGGAATTGTGTCGTAATTTATCGTAGCCAAATTATAGTGTACCAGGTAAATACATACACTTGGAAAATTGAGAAATTTAGGTGTGTGCTATAATAGATTCTAAAAGTATAAAATATTTGTTACTGTTGGAAGAAATGTGAAAAATATAAGCCTTTTCTTAATTGTTGAAGGTGCAGAGTAAATACAAAGAAAGTTAAATAAATACATAGTAAAAGCATTACAGTGTATTTCTAATACGGTTAACCCAAAATCTCCTGAATCCTTTCAGAAAAGTAAGTGATTTAATAAATAAATAAATGGGGGAGAGCTTAACCCCCCCAATGTTGGACCCAAAGTTACGCCCTTGCTTAAAGCCCAGCCAAAAAAGGAAAACTTTTAACTCACTCTGTAGAACCTGTCGTCCTGGCCTCCCTGTAAGAGACTGTAAAATGGTACCATGTCCTTTCCGCCCAAAGCAGCTGCTGCCTCCAGCACACTACATTCACCACAAGAAAGAGGACAGATCAGGACAGGAAACATCAATATACTGCTCCTTCATTTCTACTAATTACCAGGTTGCTACGATGAACTCTTACTTCAAGTTTATTT
The DNA here is from genome assembly GCA_024447675.2 of Pterophyllum scalare. NCBI lineage: Eukaryota > Metazoa > Chordata > Actinopteri > Cichliformes > Cichlidae > Pterophyllum > Pterophyllum scalare. Next base: position 11,351 of record JAMQGT020014112.1, read on the forward strand.
CCCATGAGAGGACTGCGCAGTCTGATCCTCCTGCCGTAAAAATCAATCTGCCGTCACAGGAGCAGGCAAACGCAGACACTCCTGCTGAATGGCAGATCAGTGCATTTGACTTGTAGGGGTTCCCATCCAGGGGCAGAATCTGAAGACCCAACTACAGGACATACAATGGTAATATCATTATCAGTGTGACAACAAGCTGATAAGTGAAAAGAAAGAGACAAAAATCTATGTATTCAGTGCGCTGCAGGGATTTGAAAGAAGACACAACTAGTTAGTCTTAATGAAAGTCAAAGATTTGTCAGTAAAACACTACAAACAAGTTCCAGCACTGACCTTTTCCTCTGTGATGAATGCCAGGTAATACGAGTTTGCGTCAGCTTTTTCAGACTTGGGTAGGACCACTATGTTTTTGATTGGAGAGCCATATGTCGGGCCTTGAAGGGTCTTTCTGTTTTTGTAAAACATGTAACACAGATGTGTGATAATGTTTCTGGTAAATTGCTGTGGCAGAAAATCTGATCTTGCTACAGTATTTTACACACCTGCACATCATTGTTGTGCTATTGAAAAGCTTCATCTTATATTGATCTGAGACAGTGAGGAGAAATTGCTCTGTCGTGACAGGAGGATACCAAGTCATGCACGTTGGCACACCGCTTTGTTCAATGCGCTCCGAGCTTAAGATGAGGAGCTTATCCACGTCACTGTTCTCCAGGTCGTACTCCACCTGTTATTCAGTTCCACACAAGCACAGTGAAATGTGTGTACCATCATGTTGTCATAAAAGCAGTAAAATCAACTAACCAGTTGGCAGTCCATTCCCAGGGAGAGCAGTCTGGGTTGGGTGCTGTCCAGGTGAACCCCGAAAAGAAGATCTGTGATGGGTTTGTAGTGAGAGCAGACTCTCCCCAGATACATCCACTGAGGTAAAGCGCCATCTTTAGTGTTCAAGTGAAACACTGACACTGCTTTTCCAGCATCCTGACAGACGCATTAAGTATAAATCATCTTGTAATCATAGTCAGAAAACAGTTTTCTGTAACGACAGCTTTAAGACAAAGTCAACATAATATGGCAAATTCCAGTCCAGAAATTTTGCTCACCGCAGTGGCGAGATAAGTTGAGTCTGAGGAGAAGGTGATGAGATGGATGCTATCTTTGGTGTAACTTAAACCTTCCTCTGGATCACTTTGTAAAGTACAGGCATTCAGTATGTGAATAGCTCCACTACCAAAACCCACTGCCAGATATAATCCTGTTTCAGAAACAAAATGTGAAAAACAAAATCAAACAGCAACTGGCAGGCACCAAAGATGTGGAAACACTTTTTTTTTTAAAACATAGCATAGGCTGTTTGGCTTACCTGTAGGGTCAAAAGTGATGCACTGAATCTGCTTCTCAGTTTTAAAGACCTTTCTGCCCGTAATCATTTTGGTGTTATAGTCCCACATTTTTAAAATGCCTCCGTGATTGCCGATGACCACAGTTGACTGACTGGGGTGGCATGCCACCGCATGTATGGGCTCATAATTCTCGTGCAGCACAGTTTGAGTGGTGAGGCTCTCTGCATTCACATGTATAACTCTGTGACTGGCAGTGGTCACAACAAAGTTCCTGCAGAGAAAGACTGGTCAGCTTGGCTAAAAAGGCATAATCTGTATTTTCCAGTAAAAGAGTGTGTGGGCCAAGCTGAGTGGCCAGCGCAGATCAATTCCTCTGTGAAGCAAGCTGGCTGAAATTGACACTCACCGGTATTTTCTAATTATTTTCATTTAAACTATCCAAAAATAAAAGTGAACTTTTTACTGCTCCCATCCATCATCACTTTGTTTAACACAGCAACACCCCAAATAATTTAAGAAAAAGAAGCTAAAATGGAAGATGTCTATATTGAAGACACACTCCTTGATAGTCTTTAAATTTGACTGATTTCTTGTGAACTTTGCTGTGTGCTGACAGAAGTAAATCCATCTTTGCTACATACTTATAGATTATGCTGGGTAATAAAGATTGGCTTCTTTTTGTTGGCCAGTAAAAGTCTGATTTACTGGTGCAGTGTGCCTTTGGGCTGAATGCTGTGGTAGAGTTCATTTTTCTACCTGGTAATTAAGGGTTTGGATTCCACACTGTACTCCTGCTCCCTCTTCTCCCATTCTTTGGAAAATGAAATGGAAAGAATGGCATCCAGATTTAGTTCAGTGTACCAAGCAAGGAGACAGAAATCGCCATTGTAAAAGTGGATGTGGCCTTGAGAATTGCAAGTTACAATGCAGCTGTAACACACAAACAAGGATAGATTAGGAACCAGTAAATACAGGTGACAATTACCACGCGACAACAGACAATATTTCTGGCTGTGCCTACCCGTCAGTGATGGCCAGAACAGTGATTTGATGTTCCTGGAGGTCGATTTGTCTGGCTGTGTGTTTGGCTAGGTTCTTGTTATTAAGCAAATTGTCCTTCAAATACCACACCACAACACCGCCTCCAGAGGCTATTAAGATCTCAGGCTCTTTCCAATGAAACACAGACCGACTGAGAGACATATTAGCCAAGCTGGAATTTTCAGAGTAGTCAGAAGTAAATTCAGTAGCACCTCTGGTTTCCTTACTGAACTGTAACGGTCAAACACACCAGAACATGAATTATACTCAGTGTCACAGTGAAGCAGAAAACTCTCTCACAGTTTAATAACAACTCTTAAAAAAAATAGTAGATCATTTTCACCTTCTTGAACTTCAGGTCAGTGTACTGCAGGCTTCCGCAGGCCTGAAAAAGGATCAGTGTACTGCCATCACAATCAACACACAACAGCTGTTAAAAAAACTGACCAGCCGAACTTACGCTGCTGTAGAATAACACATGACTTTCACTGCTGCTGAGCAGCTGAGAACTGTCCTCCAGCCTAAACATGATGTAATCCTGAAAAACAGTTCAACATTTCAACATCTGAATCTCAGTGCGGTCTCCTTAGTCAGGTGCCATTCGCATAATTTAAAAAAACATACTTACTTGAAAACCATAATTAGGATTGAGCTCAGTAAACCACAGAGGCTTTTCTGATTCATTGGTCCAGTCCCAAATGCACACACGCTGAAAAGATCATCATATAGTTTGAGCAGAGTTTGAATAAATGTATATTTTACTTTAGCGATACAGGCACCGTTTGTAAAGTTACATTCAAAATTAAAATGTAAAATGACCACAGCTGTTTTGGGAGCTTGATATTGTAAGACTATATGTAGAAAGAGTAAAGATGAAGACAGAAATTGAATAAAAATATGCAAAAATCTTGTTCTGGACTATTACAAATGGCTCTATATTAGGGAAATGCAATATGTCTGTGTATGTTTTTGCTGCTATATAATGTTGTGCAATATATTCTAAGAGATGGAGCCCATACCAGCTGCCAGAGGGCGAGAGGCAGGTGATACCCTCGTGGCAGTGCTGTTTTTATTTTATGTCGATCTAAATTATGTGTGTCACTGCGACTGTGATATTTAAAATAAAATATGATAATGTCATAAATAGCTGTGTAATTGTATTTTTGTATACTTTTGCAAAGTTCTGGTTAAATAACTGACTCACACTTTTATTTTGATTTTAATTCATTTGTCCCAGAAGTAGTGTTGTAGTACTTGAGATCGGTCTTGGTCTCGAGACCGCTTTTTGATGGTCTCGGTCTTGTCATGGACTCGGACATTGCGGACTCGGTATTTTATTTCAAGACCAGTCGAGACCGCAACTGTGGAAATATCAGTAAATTGCCAGAATATTGTCCAGTTTATTTGTTAACATCCTTGCTTTTATTAGATGCAAAACGTACTGATTCAAATCCAACAAAGATTGCGCTCCTCTGCCCTCTCCAGGAGCGCGCTTTGCAGACTCGCCCCGGTTAGGTCACTGCTATTATCGCAGCTTGCGCCTGTATCATTTCATCTGCCACAGAGCACGGGCAGCTTCATTCACAATGTGCACGTTTGAACTCGCTGCGGTCGTGTGTGCGCTTGAATTCACGTGCTACAGAAATCGAAATGACGACCGGCATGAACGAGGAGAAGATAATATCAATACCAACGTTGGTATTGGTATTGATCAATACCAGTGTAGTGAGATCGATACTTTAGCTTCAGTTTCTCTCCTGTATGTAGTGCTACAGTTTCATCAAAGATGCGAGCTGGCTGTTTAAGTGCCACTCCTGTCACAGCACAGAGCAGGCACGCTTTGCACCTCCTCTCCCCAGAGGGTTTTGACTCTATACCATCACGTGAAATGTGACATATTTTACTTGGAAAAAAAAGAATTTGCTATAAAACATTTAAAGCAAATTCCTATTTTTTGTACAGCTTGTTTATTTAAGAAAAAATCTAGAAAATTAGTGAATGAAGGGATTTTTAAAAATTTTTTTGTATTATACTTTCTGAACACTCTACCTGGAAAAAAGTTTGCATTTGTTCTTGAGTGATGATTTTGTACACTTCATTTACGAAAGAAAAAAAATCCAGACATCAATGTATGGGCAAAATTGTTTTGTTAATGTTCTGTTGTTTTGGAACAATAACTTTTATTTTGATAAAGTATTTTCTACTTACCTATAAACTTTGCTTTTATAAACTTTTATAAACTATCCTGGGTTTTAACTAATTAGTGATCCAAAGGGAAAAAAAATCACAAACCAATTAAACTTCATGAAAACTCTTCATAATTATTAAAAAGTATCGTATCAGTATTGGCGATACTGGCCCTGTATTTACTTGATACCAAATCTTGTAGTATGGCACACCACTACATTGAGCAGTACAAACACGAGGAGTGATTGACAGTGCTAAGACCCTCCTCCTGGATCTGATTGGTTGTTTTTGACTGGGAGCGGTTCAGAAGGAGGTGACGGAGCTCATTTTTTTTCACAGATTATCTGTCTCATACTGTCGTGACATGGTGACAGTTTTAACAAATATGTAAAAACAGATTTTTATAAAAGTTACATACTGCAGCTTTAATCTGCATAAGAGAGAAACTTGTGGCTTTAGTTCTTACTGTCAATGATTGTCTGCCATTTTTCCAGTTTTACACATTTAGCTATATGGTTTTGAAATGGCACCCATTTTCACAGAGATTGTTGTTGGTTTAAAAACAACAACTTTATGTATTGTTTATGAAAGGCGGAGAAAAGCAAAGACTATTGTGATGAACTATGAATAATTGTTTTACATTCTGTGATAAATGATCGAAGTCACCCAGGAGTATTAAATAGAGATGGTTACATTTATTTGAGCTGTGAGTGTTTAATATCTAGGTGATTTTATGGGAATGTGGATCTTTAAGATCAATTTGAGAAGTAATTTTCAACAGGTTTCACATTTTATTGTGTCATGTAGCACGGGGCACTGGTCTTGGTCTCGACTCGGTCTCGGACCCTAAAAGTCGTGGTCTTGTTTCGGTCTCAGGTTAGGTGGTCTTGACTACAACACTGCCCAGAGGGAATCAGAGCTACAAGATGAACCTGGTATTAAAAAGGAGGCAAAAAGAGACGTTTATGCTGTAACTACAGTCCTGTGAAAAACTAGCACACCCTTTCTTTAGCAGCCAGGTGCTGCTAATCAAATGCAATGAGCTTACTTTTTTCTGACATAGATTTATAATATACAATGTAAATCTAGTAATAATCTATGCTATATACTTATCAAATGCACTTGATTAACTGAGCATTAACAATTGTGAGCACCTCTATAAAAGCAGAAGTTTTGGTAGTTTCCTGGTCTGAAGTATTCAGGTGTGTCCCAACAAATTCAGCCCAAGGTCAGACCATGCTCAGAGAAACTGCAAAAAATCTAAGAGCTCCATCTCAGACTCCACAGTCCTCAGTTAGCATGATAAATTATATTTCTATAAATTTAAAAAAGCCTGAACAAGTATGGCTTGAATGGAAGGGTTGCCAGGAGAAAGCGTCTTCTCTCTTCAAAAAAAAAGCATGGCAGCACAGCTCAGGTTTGCAAAGTTGCATTTGAACAAACCACAAGACTTCTGCAACAATGTCCTTTTGGCAGGTGAGACCAAAGTGGAGATATTTGGCCACGTTTGGCAAAAACCAAACACAACTTATCATCACAAACTCTTCATACCACCTGTTAAGCACAGTGGAGGAGTGATGATTTTGGCTTGTTTTGCAGCCACAGGACCTGGACACCTTACAGTCGTTAAGTTAACCATGAATACCTCTGTATACTAAAGTATTCTAGAGTCAAATGTGAGGCAATCTGTCTGACAGCTAAAGCTTGGCCCAAACTGGGTCGTGCAACAGAACAACAATCCCAAGCACAGCAGCAAATCTCCAACAGAACAGCTGAAAAAAAGTATCAAGGTGCTGCTGCAATGGCCCAGGCACAGTCCAGACCTCAACCTGATTGAGATGCTGTGGCAGGACTTTAGCTCGTAAGAGACCACACCCATTTCTCCTTGAATGAAAATTTATTCAGAATTTTAAAAAACCCAAAAAACATTAATTAAAAACTTATTCAAGAAAATTTCCAGAACATTTGAAACTGTGACACCCATGTCTTAAGAACCCAGAGTGAACAAACAAATGCCTACTAACCTCAATAAACTGAAGCCATGTTGAAAACAAGAGTGGATCAAAATTCCTTCAAATGACTGATAAAGTCATCCAAAAAATTGTTATTGCTATTGGTGTTTCTACAACCTATTGAATCATAGGGTGCAATTAGTTTTACACAGAAACTACAAAGAGTCCAGCAAAACTTTCTTTTTCACAGGACTGTACACATCCCACATGGTGGTATGAGCCTTGAAAAATGATCCAAGTTTCCTCCATTAAATTATTTCTTGTTTGCTTGTTTCAGCTACTCTGTATCATAGACATTAAATCTGTGCAATCTTGTGTTTACAGTTTTTTTGTTTTGTTTGTTTTTGCCACCATGATTATTGGGTGAAATTTTTATATCATGACAGCCCCAAGCTGCCACACTTACTTGAACGTCTTCTGTCCCAAGGGTTGCCAGATGTTTTGTGTCGCTTGAAAATGCTACTGCGATGACACCGGCTTCAGGGTGGCAATCGAATAAGGTGTGCACAGGAATACTGTAACATTTATCATATAAGTGGTTACAATTGAGGTCAAGCTCAATTCAGTGAAAATGCATCAATGTGTGCAGAATAAAGAGATACCCAGAGTAGGAGTCCCATATGATCACCATGCATTTTGGCCCCCGGTCTGCAGTTGCAATCCAGCGTCTGTCTTCACTCACACACATAGACAAAATGGAGTGTGAGTGGCCCTGAAGACATTAACAAGAATATATAAAAGTAAGTCTTCAAATCTGCACACCTGTCATTAAAAGATATACATTGTGAACATCCAAAACAGATACCCAGGTTAAAATGGCAGACTTCTGATGTGTTTTCTGAGACCTGACTATTTATTGCAACTTATAGCACTGACTTAATCTCATGTTGCTCTAAAAGCTGAAGTGATTTTTACCTTAAGCATGTGCCGGGACTTTGAGGTTTGATTGTAAATAACCCCAACATGAGCTGCAGCATAGAGGAGCACCAGCTCATCGTGGTCTTGCAGCGTGAAAACAGGAAGAGCATGATTTGTGCCAAAGATGAATTCTAGTGACTGGATGAAGGGCAGATTTACAGTAATGCCAGGAATAAGTGAAGAAAAACAGACAAATATTTGCAGATTTTATTCAAATATAAATACTAATCAGGAAATGCTTACTATTGCATGTGTGTCAGCATCAGTTATCTTCTTTGAGAAAAGTGTGTCTCTTGTTGCAGTGTAGACTTGAGACTGCCCAGTCCTCCTCAGTATGTCGGACTTTTGCTTCTGCATTTCTTCATCCTCATCTGCTGCTCCGCTGCCCTGTACTTCTTCCATCACTGGCTGCTCTTCAGCTTTGTAGCTTGTGGATGGATCCATTATAATTAACTCTAACTTTAGACAACTTTATGAGCATCTATTATCCTAATGCTTAAGTTAACTCTAGATTACGTCAGCCAAACAGTAACAGCAGTATATTACAAAAACAGCGCATTTCAGTACGAGGTTAGCTCTTTATCACTTGATTCCTTCCGAACATTAACGTTTTAATCTGTCTATTGGGTCTTGTTGCTGCTTTTCGTTGCCTAGTTACAGAAGGTAGACAGATGAGCCCTTTCAAATTAAAAGCACGACAGAGTCCCAAAACTGTAAAGTAAATCCTTTGCTTTTGATATAAAAACACTAAGGATCTTTGGTAATTTAATGTGATGATTATTTATCGGTTTTTTTTCCTGTTTTTTTTTTTTTTTTTTTAGAATGGCTGAGGCACATCCTAGAAGTGAAATTAGTCTGGTAGTTTACTTTTAATAGCAGCCTGAATAAAGAGAGATTATAGCTGGAATCAAACATTTCAGACTGTTTTAATTTTTAAATCAGAACGTCCTGATTTGTATTCAGTCACTTTTGCTGTATGTGTAGTTATGTATTTGTATTTGTTCGTTGAGTTGTTCTTTACTAAAGTCTCGGTATAATGTGAAATCGCATTAACCGGAAGGCCACTTTTATTTTGGAATCTACAGGTGGCTCAGCTTTACTTTGAAAGGTTGATACGGTGCCCAAACGCCGGTAATTTCACGGTTTCCTCCTGGACGGTTTTTCCGGTTGCACGGCATTAGAGGTGGCAGACGTTCAGGTTCCGATTTGTGTGACTGACTCTGTTATTCATTTTTGCTACCTCTCCTTCGCTTTTCCCCACTCTTATTAAATGTCTCTAACCGAGGTCTAAAGTTTTCTTCTTATCATTATGACGGTTTTATGACTGCGAAGGAGCGCTCTGATAACAGGTGAGGCTGGTAATGGTTTCATCAGCTGGCTGGTGAGACGCAAGTTTGTGTTTAAAACGAGATTTTAATGACTGGTTTATGTTTGACTGGCCGCTCGTTGTTAGTTGGCATCGATGTTAGCCGGCAGTTCTTATCCCTCAGCTGACAGTCACCCGCTCCGGCTTGTGAGGCTAACAGCTAACACCCAACTCTCATACAGGCTTATGTTACTCAGATTTATGTATTTTTTATAGATATGCTTTATTGGAGAGTTTTGTACGAGAGTTATCAATAAATTGGTACCATGAGATTATAGCCTTTAGCAACAGTATTTGGATACTCTGCTGAAAAAAAGCGTAAAAGAAACAAGTAAAATGGGAAAAGTGAAGCATAACAATATGAGGCTTAATGAGTTTACTGGATTTAATTGCTAGCTGATCAGTTGTCAGGTGTTTTTGACTCTTGTTTTCTGGTGCTTATTAAACTAACTTTAGTTGTAATAAAAATTCAATGTTCATATGTCCAGTTAAACCAAAATACCGTAGCTTAATGGCAGCACAGGTCCAAGAGTCCACTGTCCTATGCTTTGTTTAAAAAAAATCTTACTTTGCTGTCTACTCTGAAAGATGAATGTTAAGGAAATACGCACCATATAAATATATCAAAGGGTTAGGATATTAGAAAAGCATTTTTCACTCACTGGATGCTAGTAGCTTCTCGGACCCACTTTTTGCCTTCAGATCTGCCTTAATTCTATGTGGCAGAGATTTGACAAGGTGCTGGAAATGTTCTTCATCCATTATTCAAATCTCTGGTTCCACCACATCCCAAAGGTGGCCCTTTTTTTTTTTTTTACTGTGATCTGGTGACTGCCATGTTCAAAAAAACAGTTTGAGATGGTCTGAGCTTTGTGACATGGTGCTTTGTTCTGCTGGAAGCAGCCATCAGAAGATGGGTATGCTGAGGGATAGACATGGACAGCAACAATACTGGGCTGTGGTGTTTAAACAATGATCAGTTGGTAGTTAGGTGCCCAAAGTGTGTGCAACACCATGAGCCTGGACCTGGACCATTGATATGGCATGATCGATCCATTCTTTTATGTTTCTTATCCTGATGGACACAGTCTCTTCCAGGATAACTGTGCCTTCATTCGTAGAATACAAACTGAATAATTTGATGAGCATAAAATCGACTACCAAGCTCACAAAACTGAGCTTTATTTAAAATTTCTGACCGTTTATAAGAAAAAATTAAATGATCAAGTATACTAATAAGTTTTTTTTTTTTTTTGCTGTAAACCTGAATTTTATGTTCAGCAGGCAGCATATATGAGAGATGTGGGCAGATAAGCAAAGAGCAATTAGAGTTTCTAAGGAGGAGCTGCTCTGCAAGAATGCCTGTGGTTATTATGGAAACCCAGCATGGCAGGGCTTCTGCTCCAAGTGCTGGAGAGACAGGGCACGACCTGCTGGAACTCCGAGAGAAGAAACTAGGTGAATATATTCACACTGTATGTTTGTTTGCACATAATGATGTAGAGATGGATATTATGTAAGGGTACAAACAAGTAAATGAACACATTAGTCTAAATGCAGATAGAGAGCTTCCATTTGTCTTCCGTCTCTCAGCTTGGGGCAGTTTGGTTTAGGTTTGCATGTCTAAAACTGTCATTCCCATAGACCGCGCAGTGATGGGACGCTCCCCACATTCTCCAAATTTGAGGAGAAGAAAAACATTGAGAAAGGTCGTCGAATTAACACTGTGAGGAGACTCTTCTGGGGCAGTCCATCGCCTCCAAAACCTCAAGGTACATCTGTAGTTTTGTGTATTTTGATTTTTGTTGACTTCAGGTCTCTGTCTTTCGGCAGCTCCCTTTAGGGGTCGCCACAGCATCTGCCTCCATCTCACTCTATCCCTAGGATCCTTGTGTCACACCATCCCTCTTCATGCCCTCTTTCACTACATCCATGAATCTTCCCTGTGGTTCCTCTTTTCCTCTTGCCTGGCAGCTCCATATTCAACATACTTTTTCCAATATATCCACTGTCCCTCCTCTGCAAATGTCCAAACCATCTCAACCATCTAACTCTGTCGCCAAACTGCTCAACCTGAGCTGTCCCTCTGATGTACTCAAAAAAAAGAAGTGGGGTTTAAATTCTTAATCTTTTAAACAAATTTCTGTTTGTGTATTTTCCTGTTATTTCTGACCATTTAACAGACTTCTATCAAGTAAGATAACAGACTTCACTATGTGCAGACCTACGTCCACAGTGGACTGCTACAGGCCAGTAAAAAGCCTGACCCTGACTGTATCAGCTGCTTTGTCACATTTGGTTCAGCACAACAACACAACTATGACTGCAAACAGAGATAAAGTAGGATAGAAAAGTAAAACCAAGTTTAAATTTGATCTCAATTGCAACAAGCGCGTATAACAAAGGAGTTAGAATGGGCCATTGTCTAACATAGACAGGCTCTTCTGTGCGTAGGTATTGTGGATTATCTGGCTGTCCATTTGGATTTTGCCACCTCTTCAATTTCTATCAACTGTTAATCCCTCTAGAGTCTTCTGAAAGCCACGCAAATGTGTTAAAAGCCTACCAAAACCTTGAGCCCGGAGACTTCACTGGTTTTCTAAAGATACTTCGGAGCTCCTCCTTCCCAGCGCTTGCAGTCCCGCTGTACAGCCTTTCTCAACACAATGGAGGCTTACCATGTGAGCAGTTTAAACCTCTAACACAACATTTCTTTCATAAGTTCTTTTTGATATGTTAGAACTGTCCTGATCATCGATTCATGTCACCTTTGCAGGATCTGCCGGTACAAAAGCAGTCAGACCTTGTGCAAGATTTCTACCAGTCTTTTGCTGAATACTTTAGCAGTGAGTACAGATCAGTTCCAAACTTCTTGGGCTGCGTATTGTGAAATTGTGAGTATTTTAAAAATGGCTTTCGAGGCGCTCTTTTTGCTTTCAGGTTTTCCCGAGGCTCAGGTCACTCAGATAATGGAGCACGTAGAGAAGTTAATAATGACACGGCTCCACAAATGGGTTTTCTGCCATGACAGCTGTGACGATGAACAGAAGGACCTGGCTCTCCAGAGAAGGATCCGGTAAGTCAATAATAAAAAAAATAGACTTCTAATCCTAAACTGAAAGTCTAAATCCAAGTCCTGTTTGTAACTGGTGTGTTTTCTTTGCAGTTCTTTGAACTGGGTCACTCCACAGATGCTGGGTGTACCTTTTCCTGATAAAACTGTTTCGGTCACAGGCGACCCCTTTCTACCTGCTATAACTGGTGATTTAAAATCTCATTACTTAAATAAGCACTTTGACATGCTGGGAAATGTGTTTGTTTGCTTTTTTTTTATTTATTATTAGAAATTGGCTCAAAAGATTAATGCCATGAGTGACTTGACGATGCTGGTAACCAGATGTTACCTGTGAACAGAACCAGGTTTGCTAACTGCAGCCTTATATTTAACTCACTGACATGAGAAAGTAAAAAGTGCATTTCCCAAAATGAAGATCTGTTACTTTAATGAGCCAAAAGAGGCGCATTCATAAATGTTTTAAAAACGTTTTGAATTTGTTGCTGCCCTTTTTCTCCAACAGCCATTATTGAAATGGATGCCAAACGAGCACCTCAAGACAAGCTTGCATGTGTGTCCAAATGCAGCCAGCATGTCTTTGAAGCTCTCTCCCGCTCAAACAGCGAGCCTGCCAATGCTGATGACTTCCTGTCAAGCCTGGTTTACGTGGTTCTGAAGGCCAATCCACCTCGCCTGCACTCCAACATGCAATATGTGATTCGCTTTGGGCTCCCTCACAGTCTGATGGCAGGAGAGAGCGGCTACTATTTTACTAATTTGGTGAGTTGACTGCAATGTTCCTCACCTCTCTACACCACAGGATGTTGTTAAGCCTGTTAATAGTTCATACTGGTGTCCTCATGTCTTAATTTAGTCTTGTGCTGTGGCCTTCATTGAGAAGCTGGATGGACCATCCCTGAACCTCAGTCCTGAAGAGTTTGAGGGCTACATGCTGGGCCAGCGTACTCCCTCTGCATTAAACAGGAGGCAGCAGGTGGTCAGTGACACAAAGAACCTGTTAGAAGAGCTAAAAGGCAGGCAGGAGAAGCTGGACCAAGGTATGGATGCTCTTAATGCGCAGCTGCAAAAGTGGGTCCAAGAAGTTCATTCACAGCTGGATGAGACCAGAAGCCAATTTGTCCTGGCTCAGAAGGAGATGACGGCTCAGAAGGTGGTTTCCTTGTCCACTCAGGATAATAAAGAGCAGTCAGTGATGGTGCTTGAGGATCAACATGCAGGTCCAAAAGATACAGGCTATTAGCTCCATTAACAGAAACACCTAATCTGGCACTAGAATTTATTTAATTGTCAGAACTAACATTCGTAGGCTGCAGGACAAAGAAAGCGTATTTTCCAGTGCCACATTTGTACAAGTTCCAAATGCAATGCAGGAGTAGGCTATTTTAAGCTAGCTGAAGATGAAGGAGAAGTTACTGAAGGAAACCTTATGCATGTAGAAACACAGATGTCACACAGGTTTTAATGATAGTCAGTGATAGTCAAAATTATTTGCACTTCTGTCCTATGTGAGGATTGAGCCAATAAAAAACACATTCCAGTTTCCAATAGGACATGATCAGATGTACCATTTAAGCACTCAGGGTACACAACACTTACAGATGTAACACCAACACTATAGGGTACTTATTCATTATGATTTTTTTTCCTAATAGTTTTATACCATTGTGCCTATATGTATGCTGGTCTGAAGCTAAAAAAAAAAGAAAAGAAAGTATACTACACGACAACTTGGTCACTGTTATTGACTCAAAGTCAGGGGTGTATTTGTGAAAATGGCATCTTTTCAAAGCTGTGTTTGTTCTCAGCGTGCAGGTTCAAAATGCCCAGAAGCTGCACATTGTTTACAGTTGTTGAAAGATTTCTGAATAAAATCCAAGGGGCTTATCTAATAATCTGTGATTGTATCTAATATATTAAAGATTACACATGATTGAATGTAATGTGTTTGTGTGCTTTTCTGTCAGTGAATTATTAAGCAGACTATTATTTGTGTAACATTTTGCCAGCAGGGAGATTTTAGAAACCTGCTTGTTTGTAAATTTAAATGGCTTGGTCCGGTACTTAGCCGATAAAGTAGGAGAGAAATGTGTTCGTGTTCATTTTGGACTTTTTAGCTTCCTAAAAAAAAAAAAAAGAGTAAAGATATTTTTTTTAAAAACTGATCGAAAACTTTATCATATAAGGGGTAAATTAAATTATTTAAGATTCATGCTGAGCGTGATCTAATAGCTAAAAGCAGTCTGTGAATTATATAATGTAAATAAATTTTGATAGTAACTTGTTTTATTTTTATACACTTTAGTGTGCAGGAAAAATCCACCCAGAATATTCTGTAATATATGATGCCGGGCCAAAAGGAATAGTCTCATTAATATTCTGTTGGATCTCTTTGGCTTTGATGAAGGCATGTGGTTTTGATAATCTCATGCAATATCACAATTATTTCCAACCGGAGTTGCATTAATTTTTCACCAAGATCTTGTACTGATGATGGGAGAGTTGGAGCACTTCCATTAAAATCTTCTCCGGCACATCTCAAATCCTCTTCTCAATGGGATTAAAGTCTGGACGCTGCAGTGACCAATCCATGTGTGAAAATGATGTCCCACGTTGATCCTGGCATTGTCATTTCTGAATGAAGGGGAAAAAATTGATTGTAAATATCTGGTCATTCGGGACAAGCAGTAAGCTGACCTTATTTTTTGAACAGATAATGCTGCTGAATCCGGACCTCCAATCCAGTGGAAATACCTTAACTATTTGCTCAGTTAAATCCAGGTGATTACCACCTTTTATTTATTTATTTAGTTTTTTGGGCCAGGCAGTGACCATGGACTATGACTCAAGGTGGGGAAAAAGGGTTGACTCTGACCATGGCTTTAGAGAAGAAAAAGAAGGAAGCAGGTAGAGGTCAAGGAGTGCTTCATCTGAGAAATGTACAAAAAGATATTTCATAATTATTGTGTATGAGATTTCAGAAGCTTTATATTTGATCTTTGTATTGGTAAAACCCAGTGGTGAAAATTGTACTCTGGTATTAAAACGTAAGCCAAAGCCCAAACCTTTCAGTTAATACTGTTTTTTTGTTCTTTACATGCAATTTGAGTTCTTATTATTTATTTCATTATAATTCGGAG
The DNA here is from genome assembly GCA_024447675.2 of Pterophyllum scalare. Taxonomy (NCBI): domain Eukaryota; kingdom Metazoa; phylum Chordata; class Actinopteri; order Cichliformes; family Cichlidae; genus Pterophyllum; species Pterophyllum scalare. Next base: position 26,431 of record JAMQGT020014112.1, read on the forward strand.
TTTTATGGCTATTGTTGTTTTGGACACCTAAATAATGACCAGTAATAACTATTATTTCTAATTTCGTCATTCTTTTTAGTGCTAGTGGCAGTACGAGCAAGCCTTTAGGGGGCGGTAAGGCGTTGTACTGCCCAATAAGACAGGAGAACAAGAATCAGGAGCCAGACCGGAAGCATCATTACTGTAGTCGGAGCAGCCATGAAGATGACAGAAGAAAGCACTTCTGGAAACTCCGAAATAACAATGGATGATGTTAAAACCCTCATTAAAAAGAAAGATGAAATTGAAGAGCAGATAAAGGCTTATTACGACGTTCTACAAGACGTAAGTCAGTTGTCACATTATTAGCAAAACGCAGCACAAAGCTGAGTCTCAGCAAGGCTGTTAAATCGGTGTTTGTTTACTTTAATTTACAGCAGGGTGTCGGAGTTGAAGACCCGTTGGTGGATGAGGAGGGTTACCCACGAGCTGATGTTAATTTGTACCAAATCAGAACAGCAAGGCACAATATTTCATGTAAGCAGCAGTGTGTTTGTTTCCAGTGACACCAGGAGACGCACATGTGATTTTTTAGCATTGCCAGGTAGCAGTCTCACAACTGTTGTCTAGCAAGAAATTGATGTTTTTTGAAACCAAAAGCATTACCTGATAATTTACCGCACAGCGCGTTTCAAACTTTAAAATGGTATTTCAGATAACTTTTCTATGTTAAAATAAAATAGTTCTATGACAAAATACCAACAGATAAATCTGTAAGCATTTTGAACACTGTTTTAATTTGAGGTATTTTACTTTTACACACTTACCGGAGACGTTATGGGGTCCCGTTTTCCTTCAGAACTGCCTTAATTCTTGGTAGCATAAATTCAACAAGGTGCTGGAAACCTTCCTCAGAGAAGCAAGCACTTTTTTTCTATGCCTAAGTACTTTATGACTTATTGCTTTATGATTATTTACTTATTAATAAACTGGGCTTTATAAAGTGAAGAAAACAATGAAAAGATTATATCACAAAAGCCAAAGGTCACATTAGACATTTTCTGGTCAGGCCTACAGAATGATCACAAGGCCATCATGGCAGAGATAGAAGAAGCCCTGCACAAGCTGCATGCTCGAGAGAAAGCCAAGCGGGAACAGGATGAAGCAGAAGCCCAGGAGGAGGCGATGGAGCATCAGGTTACGCTGCCTCTTCCTTTTGCACGGGTGGATACTGTGACAGAGGGATCACCTGCCAGTGGAGCTGTGAGTGATAAAGACTTTTGTAACTAGTCACTGTTTCCAATTTGTTCTGTAAAATATGTTTTTTTTCCCCCTCCCGTAATTGTATGGATTGGTTCTTTTAAAGGGGCTCAGAGTTGGCTGATCAATTGATTGAGTTTGGCTCTGTGAACACGGAGAACTTTCAGAAACTTCAGGATATTGCTTCTGTGGTGCAACACAGTGAAGGGGTAAGACACAGACATAACTCACAGACAGCTTTAATTAAACTTCAGTTTTTAAATATTATTTCATTTTTGTGGATGCAGCTTGTCATGTACATTGCTATTTTATTATTTGACTTTCTTTGTATTTAACTTTTTTATACTGAGTTTTTTAAGCCTCTTCCTTGTTATCTCATGTTCCTCTGCAGAAACCACTGCGTGTCTCAGTGATCCGGGCTGGCCAGAAAGTGCAGATGAGCCTGACTCCACAGCGGTGGTCAGGCAGAGGTCTGCTTGGGTGAGTGCACAACTAAGACACAGTGACGTGTTTGACGTGGACTAAAGCTGTGTCCCAGTTCACGGGCTGCATCTTTTGATGGCTATATTGCTCACCCCTATGGCCCACAAATACATACCACTCTACCTTTGCTATTGACACAGTTGTTAGGCAACAGGAACAGAGCACCGTGATCCAACTTAGTCAAAATTAGTAAGCAAAAGTTGCCCATTTAACCCACAAGACTATTCTTGTTTTGTTTTTCCAGGTGCAACATTGTTCCGGTTCATCGATGATCACCTCAACACTATGCAGGATTTAAAGTGTCTTAATGGGAACTTGGAACCGTCTCCTTCATTCCAGTTTTCAGAATGGGATATATGAAAATAAAGCACCTCTGTTCAAGAAGTCATGTTGAGTTGACTGAGTGGGGAGCTGAAGCTTGATTAGATTTCCAAGTTTTAAAAAGCAGCTCAGTGGTATTTGGTGTTGAGTCTTTCCTCTTGGGAGCACAGATGCACTCTTATCCAAAATATTAATTTAAAATATGGAAATCCAGTGATCTGAAGTGATGATGAACCGACACTCAAAAACGAGAGAACACAATTGATTTTCCTTACGCCATCAATGAAGGCTTATTTACAACTCTTTGAGGGGGGATAACCTTTCTGGGACTCTTTGTAAGAAGATAAATTATCACCATGTTTTTCATGCAATTAAAGATTATGATTGAATTTGATAATCGTTTTTGACAGCTGAACACTATTTGCTGCACTCATTCAATAAAATATTTCCACCTCGACACCATAACATCACAGTGACTGAGAAGAGTTAATGAATCCAAACGGACTTTTGCGTTGCAAAGACCACACCACTATGAATTTAGCCAAAACCAAGCAAAACTTTTATAACAGTGTCTTTTTAATGTAAAAGTAATTCAATCACCCACATGCTTTTCCTCAAAAAACAGTGGCTGTGTTTAAATGTGGGGCGAGTGAGCTTTACCCAAAAATGTTTCCATCAGTTTGCCTTAGGAGCAAATGTTGTCTTCATACATTTGAATGTCTACAAACATAACTATCGTAGTGAATTTATAATCATTTAAATTCACAACATTAGTGTAGAAAAAAATTCACATTGGATACTTGAGTTTCTTCTTTTTGGGCTTGACTATCTGTGGTAGCTGGATTTTGAAGGCAGTCCTTAAAAAAAAAAAAAAAGTGAAAAAAACATGATTTTAATTCCAACAAGATAAAAGTACAATACATTTAGGTCCATAAGGCTAATGAGGACACATTTTTTGTAGTTTGCACACTTCCACCATAGATTTTAAATCGGACAAGATGTGACTGAAGTGCAAATTTAAATTTAGGGGTTTAACAAAAAAAAAACCTGCATTAACTGTTCAGGAATTACAGACATTTTTATTTTACATAGTCCATTTTCAGAGGCACAAAAATAACTGGAATAAATTTTTACATTCAAGGCGAGCTATTGAAGAATATCTCATTTCTTTGTCTTGAGAAACTCTTGGTTGCTTTTGCAGTTTGCTTTGGGTCACTATCCATTTACAGTCTGAAGTGCTGGCTGAATCTGAGCAGAGTGTATAGCCCTGTACACTACCAGCAGTCTCATCATCAATTAACACCAGTGACCCGGTTCCACTGGAAGCACAATGGGCTTTCTTTGTCAAACCCTTTGGATTAAACCTCAAAGTCTGCACTTCAACCACATATTGTTTGATTAAAATCCACTGTGGTGGTGTATAGAGGCAAAAATTTAAATAATGTGAAATATATTAAAACTACTGTATAAAACATTAAAAAAAAGACTCACTCGCATGTTGTACAAATGGGGCTGAAGTTGCAGAATACTATAAAAAAAAAAAGACAAGAAAGAGTGATTAAAACAACATATTGCAGCTCTTGTCACTAATGATTCTTTTAAGTGGGATTCACACTCACTGGACAGACAAACTGAGCACACGTAACCAATTTCAATGAGGTTACGATGGCAGAAACACGCCGCTCGGTAGTCCACGTGTGCAGGCGGCGGCAGCACCAGCTGTGTCCGCTGCTCCGGAGTCGGGCAGGAACACCCACTGTTCAGAAAATAACATAAAACAGCCATCATTACATGTAAAATAATATGAGTTTGGCACATTTACGTTATGTAAATGTGCCAAACCATATTATTTAAGGTGTATTTAGAGTGTGTCAGACTCTACTGCACTCGCACCAAAAGATACTGTGCCAGGGCGGTTTTCTGTGGTATCTTCAGGTACAATCCTCCAGTTATATCACAAGCCTGAAAATGCAGTTTTAAAAAAGAAAATAAAAACAAAGGGGGGGGGGTTATAAGGGTTTGGATGGCAATGTACAGTCCACACGTCACATGACCGCACTACTTTACACTAATGATGTTAATAGACTGAAAAATACTTATGTTTGAATACTTGGATAACTGCAAAGCTGTGACTTTCCTAACAAAGCTATAAAAACTTACCTGCTGAAGGAGGCCGGAGTCTGAGTCCAACACACAGGCATCGATCCGGATGTTCTGTTTTAAATACAAAAACATTTTTTTTAGATATAGTTTTTCATTTTTACCTTAACAAGTCATTAAAAAGGTACCTTTTGGAATTACCCTCAGCAGAACTGAACTAAAACTCTCACCGCCAAGACCTGCATTTCACGTTTGGATGTGGTCCACTGTTTAGATCTCCCCCCGCCACCACTCCCATTTCTTTAAGCAGCTTTGCTTTTTGCCAGTCCCTCATAAAGCGTTGAGTATATGAAATTTACGGCACTCTGACCTGAGTAAATTTGTGGGCCCAGAACATATAACTGAGGCTTAAAGATGTGCCCCTAATGGGGCCTGCCTGGCAAATTAAGGTAACACTGACTCACTGCACTATCTTGTGGTACAAATTGATATTCTAGGGAAAAAAAGGAAAAAAAGATCAGGGCCTAGTTTAACTTCAGCTGATAGCATAAAAGACAGCAACAGCTTCCAGGTCTGAAAAGTGAAGCTAACATGCAAATGCCTTAAACCAGCATTCTTTCTAATGGTCACCAGGGGGCGACTGTTCTGGTTGCAAAAACATTTCCGGTCCTAAAGAAATTTATGGGAAACGATGCTCGGACTTTACTTACTTTACCAGTAAATATCTTCCTGTTGAGCTTTGGTCGTCCTGAGTAAAACGTTCAGTCCGTTATGCTCATTGGCTAATGACTTGTAACTCACAAATGAGCATGCGGTTTCACAGGCAGCTCTGCCCATCGCTCATCACATCTGGTTTTAAACCACCAAGATGGAGATGTAAAAAAATGAAAGGGACTTCACAAACCAGTGACTGATGTCATGGTGGCTACGTTCATCTTTTAGACTGTCTGTGGCTGCTGTCTCTTAAACACAGCACACAGATGTTTTAGACGTGAAGTCATAACAGTTTACTGGGAGTTTTACCTATTCTTTTTCCCAACACATAATTTAATTTTAAATACCTGCTTTTAAATACATGTTTATGGGAGACAAGTGTTAATACAGAAGAGTGAGCTATTAAATATCCTACCTGCTTTTGTGCAGCAAAAATCACATTCATGAAGTTCATGTACTGGAGGGCGCAGTCCTCGGCTGCTTTTATCACCTATACAGTGCAAATACAGAGAAAAGTCAGGTGAAGAAAAAAAAAACACAAAAAAGCATTCATGATGTCTGACCATTTGGGCCTTACCAATATTCTTGATTTAATCTCTTGTCCAACTAAAAAAAGAAACAAATATTTACATTATAGAGGGCTAGAAAGAAAACTTAATTCAGGAAATGACATTATTAAGCTTGTATAAAAATGAAATCACCTTCCAGCTCTTTTGTAAGCCTGTGAATATCTGAATATAAAAGTTTTAAGGTGAATAAATAAATAAGATTGGTGGAAAAAAAATAATCTGTAGCCAATTAGCTTCAGATTAAAACACCATATACATGTTGCAGCACAAACAAACGTCTAACAGTCCGACACCCTGGGCGACGATAGCGCAAAAGTAAGTCAGGACTGACAGTATTTTACTTGCACTACAGATAATAGATGAACATGTAATGTATGTGTAATCCATTTGATATTAATAGCAGTAATTTTGTAAAAAGCTATAAATATCAGGACGCCCAGGGTGGCTTAGTGGTGAAGCTGGTGACCACATATATATGCCACGTTGCGGTGCAGGCGGCGCAGGTTTGAGTCCCGGCCTGTCGCCAGCCTGCCCACGTGTCTTCCCCCATTTCCCGTCTCTCCCTACTACAGATAAAAAGCTGCTGTAGCCAAAAATGAAAAGAGAGAAAAAAAAAGCTATAAATATCTTCTTACAGTATCCTGCCTCTGCCTGTCCTTACACTTCCTGGCTGATTCAGTGTGGTCATTCACAAATGTGAATTTGCTCTTATGTTTGCTATTAAACTACATGCCATAAATGATAAAGCAGTTTTCATGGAAAGGATACAGCACAGAGCTTTGGCGAGGGATCCAGCCAACAAAGTATCTGTTGAATTTCCCGTCACTTCAACTGAAATCACACGAGGCACACTGAATTTTAAGGAGCACTGTACGACACCTTTAAATACATGAAAGTTTATCCTCACAAATATAGGCTTACTTTTTGACATTATGTTCCTTATCTCTTCAGCAATAAGGTTATTGGCAACAGACAGGAGTTCATATTTTCCATCTCCGCTTGAGGATGCATCATTTCCACCACTGTCGCCTCCACTCCAGCTCTTATTGGGATACAGGAAGTGACTGAAAGAAAGTGAGTGGGAGAAAAGGGCATATGAGCAGTAAGAGCAGCAAAACATTAAACAGATTTATTACTGGAAACTAAAACAACTGGAAGAAATACCAAACAAAAGAGCATACTGGGCTCCACTCCCGTCAGCTAAGAACAGGAAACTGAGACTACATTTCACACGGAAAAAAGTTGCATGGACAGAGAACTCTCCATTTCTGCAGCAAACATTCAGATGGTTCAGAATTTGGTGTAAACACCATGAAAGCATGGACTCATCCTGCTTTGCATCAATGGTTCAGGCTGCTGGTAACGTAATGGTGTGATTGATATTTTCTGGGCACACTTTGGGACCCTTAGCACCAACAGAGCATTATTATGCCACAGCCCGAGTAATACCCGAGTGCTATTGCTGACCATGTCCATCCCTTTATGACCGCAATGTACCCATCTTCTGCTGGCTGCTTTCAGCGGGATAATGTGCTTTGTAATAAAGCTCAAATCATGTCAAACTGGTTTCTTGAACTTAAATGGCCTCCACAGTCACCAGATGTCAATCAAATAGAGCACCTTTGGTATGGAGAGAAAATTGACTCAAAATGTTTGTGTGTCTGTAATGCTGGACTTGTGCGTAACTTGCTGGATTTGTAATTTTTTGTAATACACGAATCACCTGATACACACGGACAAAACTAAAGTTACGCACGAATCACCTGATACACACGGACAAAACTAAAGTTACGACTGCACAAAGTTTTTGAGACACATTTCACGCTTCCGGAGAGCTCCCAGATTCGTGTGTAACTTGGTGCGTTTAAATGCTGGTGCAAAGCTGGGTCATCTGAGTATTGTTCGGGGTTTAGTGGGTTTTTTTTTCCGCTGAACTTATTTCACTCTATACTTGTGCCCAAGTGGCAAAGACGATTTTCTGTAGAAGATGGGATACCTCAGCACCCTTTTGTTACAACACATACACCTACATCTACTTTTTAATATTCTAAGACTGTTTATATATGCATTTGTGAACTGTACAAATGTAATTACTTGGTTAAAAGAAACGATCACTAGGTGGTCAATGCTTCTCTGGCTGGGAAAACAGCCAGTCAAACTGAGAGGCCCAAAGGAAGAGCAGGAGACCGTTATGGCGGGGCATCACGGTGGTCTACCCTCAGAAGTAAGTTAAAGTTTAAACCTGCACACTTTGTTATCCAATTATAATGAGTATTTTTAGATTATTTCAGATTGCGTTTTATGTGTCAAGTAGTTTGATACAGTTCTCCATGCATTTCTCTGTTAGCTAGAACTCTTCTTTATGTGAGCTAAGCTACTTCAGCTGTTGGTAGCTAAGACAGTACAGCTTAAGACAGTACATTCCAGATCTATGAAAGCTATCTCTAAATTTATCTCCAGGCTCGGATATTCTTATGATGTCGACCAGCATGTCTTAGGAATCCCCCCATGTATATATACTGTTCACAAATGTACATGAACAAAATGAAGACACAGTTTTGGAAGAATGGAGGTTCAGTCGTCAATGCTGGAAGACATTTATTATGTTTTAGGTAATCAGCTTACATCAACTTTTGAGGATTTGATGTGAGTAACAGTTCCTTTACAAGTTACAGTATTACTAAGCTTCTTGTAAGTAACATTTTAAAGAAGTTCTCATCACCCTGGAAGAGTAAATCAGAATTTGTCAGATCACATGGCCTGTTGCCATGGGTACAGATGGTATACCATAGGTATCTCTAAACATCGAGTCAATTCAGCCAGGCTTTTTCGATTAGCCTCACTGATAAGGGGTTTTCCGAACAGCTTAGTCTAAATATCTGGAGTTGTCTTCACGTTGAGTGTGTTAAGTTGTGCCATCCTATTAATTGAATTTGTGTTCTGTCTATATAGTCAAATTATATTTCCATTGTACCAAAATACTGTATATAATACCAAACTTGTAATAAGTTGCCTAGTTTGTTGATAGTGTAATGCGTCATTTAAAGCAAACGTTTATTTTTGTGTTTTGAAGGACTTGCTGACACTAATTTCATACAATGGAGAGAAACCAAGATCAGTGGGTATGTATCTAAGCATTACAAAACAATATGAACAATTTAGAATGTTATTGTTTGAACTTGACAGTGTCATGGCCCTATTTTGCAAGTTGCATTGGCAAAATAAAAAAAAATGGAAACACAAAATGTGTATAAAACATTGCAATATCAGTGTGTGCAATTTCCATATCACAAAGGACTGTTAAGCATGAAATAATTGTTTGCTAATAAATTCCAAGTGTTCTGAACTTGCATTTCGCAGCAGATAGTCACACTGGACACATTGAAAAAAATGCTCAAGGACACAGAGAGAGTAAAAAAGATATCCATATATTGCACCTGACAATATTAACAAATATTATCGCCATCCCAGGTTTTTTTATTTTGCAACTGTAAATAGGTGCAAGTTGGCCATGCTGATTATGTGTTCAGAAGTAGGTAGACACTGAGCTGCTGCATGCATGCATCCAAGTGTGCCTAGACAAGAGGAAGAGAGTCCATCCTGGATTTGGAGAACTCACTCCAGTTTACCTCATCATCACTGGTCAAGTTAACCATTTGCCAAACAGGGCAGACCAAAACAGCCTCAGGCCACCAAGAAATATTCAGGACATTAAAAATTCCTCCTCAACATATTACCAAAAGATGGATGAACTAGCACCTACCATGGATAAACGGATACACGTGACAATGAAAATGGACAAGATAGAAAAGATTGCTTTCTCTATAAACCTAAATATGGACATCTTTAAACAGCACTGGGAAACGTGGATTCAATTTGTGAAACCCCTTTAGACTCGAGGTGGCAGAAACTGTGCTACGAAATTACCTGTCTCTGCAGTGGCTGGCGATGACAGCCAGCTTGTTTGTCCTGGTCATGGCCATGTGCGCGTTTCCCATCACCATGACCGCATCCATGCACTTGCACAGGGTAAACTGGGGGAGACAGGGGGTGTTTAGCATTAATTGCAGTCAGAAGGTCATCCACGAGTCCGAGCAACATCAGACATGACAGTACCTCTGGCTCCCTCTGAGCCTGCTGCCCCCACCATATCGGGTTTACATCCACGACGATCACCAGCAGGCTGACTTCATCCTCTGGACAACATTTAGAAGCGTTTCAGCAAAATGCACCATAGCAAAAGTCCGAGTGTAAAGACTTGTTATAAGCCAGGCTACATACCTGATGCCATCACGGCGGGTTATGTTTGCAAAATAGATGGATTTTTGGGTTTGGAACTCTATCTTCTCTTAGTCTTCATATTTTATCTGAAACTTCAAACAATATGCAGAGAGCTAGGAGTGCATTAAAGTCCAGATATTTTAAGAAAAGCCATTAAATTTAGGACAACGTACTTCCTCATAACTCCCACCAGTGGAATCGACAAGCGACGTTCTTCTTCTTCTTCTGTGGCTTTCCATAGCAGACTACAGACACCCGCTGCACTGCTGCCACCTAGCACCAATTTGCTTGTAGCGTAAATCCATAGTAACTGCACGCCACAGACCTTCATTTATATATTATACATATTTTATTTTATTTATTATTTATATCTATTTATACGGGCTATGCCGCCAACAGTGCCTTTTTTCAGAAATTATAAAAAAAAGCTGAGAATCCTGAACAACAAACAGAATGTACAAAATGTTTTTTTTCTAAAAGATTTTAAATTAGATGTCAGCTATTTCTTAATTTTGTGCATGCATGTTTTTTTCTGACCTGATTAATGCAATAATTATTCATATGTGTAAATATTATATTCAGTCTATCAAATGTATAAATAGTAACTCCTCCTTTGTTTGGCTTGACGATTTTGGGGGATTTATGTTTTCAGTAGTTTTATTTTTTTGAAGCCTTTGCACCCAAACTATTTGTGTGTTTGTGTGTGTGTTTTATTATTCTTTTTTCTCTGTTCCAAGTAGTAAGAAAACAAACATACCTATATTCATGCTCATATAAATCTATTTTTTTTTCTTTTTGAATCTGTTTTAATCTTGTACTAGAAAAAACAAACAAACAATAATTTGCTTTAAGATTTAAGTTGATCAGAAAAAGTGTTAAAGTCTTTTACAGCAAATTATATTTTAGAGGGTGGAACCAGCAAATATATATAATTTAGCACCTTCACCCTAGTGGGTTATGGGCTTCAGTGAACTAATTGATCACCTGAGGAACTCTGTAAGTGCTGTTTTTTTCATTATTTAATATTTAGATCTATTTTAAATCATTGCATTCTGCTTTATTTTTGACACATTTTCCAATTTTCTTCTGGAAAAACTTATCCACGTTAAGTGAGTTTAATTACAAGAAAAATAAATAAATATAATAATAAATATAATTATAATAACAATTATAAAAATGCAAATTAGAAGCAAAAATGAAACAATGTGATTATAGCATTTCAGTGAAAAATATAATTCAGAAACTTTAACCAAAAACAAACATAATTTCCATTATTCTGCATCAAAAATAAAGTGTTCTGAGAAAGTCACATATGCCTGACATTTACTGTTCACGTCCAGTATTAACTGATTTTATCCACATCTGCAGTAACATCACACTTTCTGTGCCATTACAAGATCAGAGAGTTGGTGGAAGATGAGCAAAGCTCCTTGATTTCATCAAAGGTTATGTCTTGGCTTTAGCTTTCGGCTGAGCTTTGACTGAGGCCCTTCTGTATTTCTCAGTCTGGTAGACGTCTGACTCGATGGTTTCACTGGAGTCATCGAGTGTTACGTACACATCTCCGTTGACCTCAGTGACCTTATGAATCCTCTGTTTGACACCCTTGGAGCGCCAGTGAGTCCTAAGTGGTTTGGCCTTAGGATCATCCACAGCTTGGTAAAGTGATTCCCCCTCTGCGAGCGTGATCTTGTACTTGTGCCACGGGCACACGATGCACAGGCGCCCATTGAACTCCTAAAAGTGATGCAGCACAAAGGTGGTTAGAGAAATACGATCATAATAGAAGTATCTGCATTCATCAGATATAAAAGGAAAAGCTGAGTGTTAGATTTGTGCACAGCTGTTTACAGTGAACATCTGTCAAACTGTTCCTGATTTACTTAATATGCTCCAATAATCAGAATAAATAGGAGAAAACTCACCTCAATGTCTCCATACTGCAATGCACCACCTGAATCTGTCCATGAAAAAAAAAAAAAAGCAATGATGAGCTATAGCAGAACATATATTCCATGCTGTCTAATGGATTATGTCAACAGAAGCAATACTTACGGTAGCAGAGCATGTCCATTGCATAAAGCTGCCCCTGATGGTGTACGACCAGCACATCTCTGCATCCATTCACCAGCTTGGTCACACGACCAGCTTTGACAATGTCCTCCTTCCTTCCAATGAAGTGGGAGGTAGAGAAAGGCGAGGAGGAGGAAGCAGGGGGAGGAGACAAGGAAGAAGAAGAAGTCTCCTCCTCAGAGGACATACTGATCTCTTCTTATAGCAGATTTCCTAAATAAAATGAAATAAATTATAGTTATGTAACTTCATGATCGAGAACAAAAAAAATCTTTTTAATTTCTGATTTTATGTTTGACTTACATTCCTGTTGCAAAACACATGAAAAACATTGTGTTTGTCTATATGTTTCTTTTTGGGGGGAATTTAACTAAGAGAAGGACGAAGTATTCAGTTACTAAAACTGACGATGATTTTCCCTACACGTCTGTATAACCTGTTGGTAGGCTGACCAGATGTTGTCTTTATGTGGGAGTGCACAGCATTTTTATTCCATGTCCCCTTGTCCCACATATTGAGACAATGCCCCACATTTTGACTGGCTCTGCAAGACATGCACTTTTCTAAAGTCTGGCTTTCACCCAGTGCAAGTGAAGAGAAGATTTTTTATTATAGTCAGAAGAAGGTCAGCCATTCTCATCAAGGAAAGTTACAAGTCACCAGAAAGTCACAAGCTTTGCAGAGATTGTTGAATATGAAAATTAAGTAACAGGATATTCTGAGAAATAAGAGTTTTTGTGTTTTTTGCAAGTTCTTTTTCAGTTTTGCACATGGGGAAAATATGGTGTGAAGTGACACAGTATGTGTGCATTAGAATTGGATAGAAATGGCTAAAATAGTCAGCTATGGCTCAAAAAAGATATGATGGTCTATGGATGCATCCAAACTGAAACCTGAAAACGGTTACCAGAGAGAAGAGCAGCTGAAATAACAGAGAATACAGGAGTATATAACAACTATCACATGAGACCATAAGAACCAACTTCAGCTTCCTTTTATCCTTATTTTATTTACTTAGCAAGAGTGGAAATATATTTTGCCTGTTTTGCATATGACAATCTGGCAATATACACAATTGATTCTATTTTTAAGTTTGATTTCAGTATTGTTGATTGTCCCACATCAACACAGTGTTTACCCACTTACATGTTTAGTTTGTTGGGATCTGGTCACCCAACCTCTCTAAATGGTAAATGGACTGGTTCTTACAGTATATAGTGCTTTTCTACTCTACATGAGCACTCAAAGCTCTTTATACAACGTGTCTCATTCATCCATTCATACAAGCATTTTCTATGTCTAATTGCTTTCTCAAACTCACTTTACAACGTGGGTCACATACAGTCCACTTTGATCTTAAGTGGGTCAGACCAGTGAAATCCCCTTTTCTGTGGTTGTAAAGAAGTTTAACTATGTATTTAGTCCCTGAGATAAATGAAATTTCAACAGTAGGTCTCAGTTTATCTACATTATAAAGAAATGTTGCTGTAGTAAATGAAAAACATCTATCAGCACGACTCTTTGAGCTTAAATTGCAAGAAATAAATGTGTGAAATCACAGAAAAAGGAAAAAGTTCTGGTAGCTCATTGCCCAGACTGTCCTTTAATTAAAAAGTTTTTGTTAATTCACAGAAAATGTCCTTTTGTTTATTTCACTGTGGACCCACTGTAAAAAAAAGAATTTTTTTTATGGTAGATAGTGAAATGAACAGGAACTTTTCTGTTATTTAATTGTTTATTTATTAGTTAATTACTTTGGTGTAGTATGAATAACTGTGAGGGATGTCTTTATCAATAGAAAAAGCTGTAAAACCTATGAAAATAGTTAAAAGCCCAGAATTTATACCCTCCTTCACATTTTCCAAAGCCGTCCAGCAGGCCAGATTGGAGCCTTTCCTGGCCAATTCTGGCCCCCAGGCTTTATGTTTGACACCCCTGTATTAAACAATAGATATGATATACAGTCTTACAGTTTTAGGCTGAGTGAGCAGACAGCACATAGCATGACAATAAATCAAAACAATGAGTGTGAAAAAACATGTCTATCATGTCAATGCATGGATAATAAAAACCACGTAACTGTTCTTTTTGTACAGTTAAAGATACACATCCTCTTTCCACCATCCTGCACATTTACACTAAATATTTATAAAAACAAAGTTAATGATACTAATAAGATAATGTTTTCTTTTCAAATGTTCTTTAGAATTTTTCAAAATATTTTAATTTTACTGTGAATCCGTTCGGAAGCGTTAATCTGTCACTGTGACAGGTTCAGTACAGATTACATGGGAAACACTAGTCTGTATTTTCAGTCCTGTACCTGCATTTTCTCTCCAAACTCAACGTGTTTTCATCTGTAAAACCTGACAAAATACGGACTAAAATACATAGAAATCTGTTACCTGATAAGCTTGACATGCGCTTTATTTTAGCTCTATTTCTCTGAAAAGCGTTAAATTACCTTTTCTGTGGTCTGGCTGTGAGTTCAGTGACCGGCCGTCATACTCTTGCGCTGCTGCTGAAGAGGCTCCACGTCGGTCCTGGGAGAAATTACACGTATCTGTCTGCGGTCATGTGCCAGCACCTTATCTGTGTCACACAGACATGCTAAGATATGTGGACAAGTGTCAAAATGTAAACTAAACCTAAACTTCCGAGCTTCAAGAGGGCTACGAGGAAGCGCCAATGTTATGTGTTACATCGAAATATGTCCCCACTGAAACTATACAGACCACAATACAACACAACAACACTTTGTGCCTAGTCTGTACAAAGTAAGTAGCTTATTGTTAGGCACACACACACACACACACACACACACACGACATATATATTGAATATGTTTTAATATATATATATATATATATATATATATATATATATATATATATATATATATATATATATATATATATATATATATATATATATATATATATATATATATATATATATATATATATATAAAAATTGGGATGTGGTGGAATAAAAAATTAACATGATGGATGTGCAGCTGACAAAGCTGCACCAACAGTGTGACACTATCGTTCCAGCATGGACCAAAATCTCTGAGGAGTGTTTCCAGCACTTTTTTGAATCTATGCCATGAAGAATTAAGGTGGTCTAACCTGGTACTAAAATGGTGTGCCTAATGAGTTGGCTGGTGAGTGTATATTGACCACATGTCTGTAAACTTGTACAAGACACTAATCTTTGTAATTTATCCTACAGCTCCATCCCATCTGCATGACATGTTCTTTGATGCCTTCAAAGTCCATCGTACTGGATCTGAGTTTTATTGTATTCAGTGGCATTTGCTGTCTTACAAATAGCAAATTTTGTCCATAGAAATAAGTGTTCTCTGTCTCCTGAAATCTGTGAAATAGTGAGCGCGCCTTGAAGGAACAGTTGGACAAGGAGAAGGCTGCACTCCAGCAGTCCATGCATAAAAACAGTGCCTTAATCTCAGAAAAGGACCAGCAGCTGGAAAACCTCAAGACTGAGGTAATTTCATTTATTGATTGATTGATTGATTGATTGATTTGTATAACGCTTAACAACAACTAACTAAGGTGACCAAAGCACTTTACAGTAAAAGTTACATCACAGGGTACAATAAAAGTTACATCACAGAAAAAAAATACATAAGAACAATGGTAAAAAGGAAAATGCCTCTCCACTACATGGTATTAAGTCTGTCTAAAAAGAGAAGTGTTAACTTTAGATTTAAAGATTCTCTGATCAGAAGTTAATCGAAGGTCTAGAGGGAGGTTGTTCCAGAGTCGGGGTGCTGCCACTGAAAAGGCCCGGTCGCCCCAGTGCTTTAACCTAGTTCTCGGGACATCTAATAAAAAGGTTACTGGATGACCTCAGAGATCTCCAATGTACAGGAAAACTTAAAAGTTCAGATAAATATAGTGGGGCTAGTCCATTTAATGCTTTAAAAACAAACATTAAGATTTTAAACTCAATTCTAAATTGAACAGGAAGCCGGTGCAAAGAGAATAGAACTGGGGTAATGTGCTCACATCAAGAGGTGTTGGTCAAGAGGCGAGCAGCTGCCTTCTGGACAAGCTGATGTCATCTTAGGGAAGACTGATGGACACCAATAAAAAGACCATTACAATAATCAAGTCTAGAACTGATGAATGCATGAATGGCCTTCTCTAAGTCAGTGCGGTTTACAAAAGATTTAACTTAAGTCAGCAAACACAGATGGTAAAAGCTAGATTTGACCACAGAGTTGATTTGTTTATCAAAGTTAAACTCCTGGTCAAATATTACTCCAGGATTTCTTAGACTGTCTTATTTAACTTAAAAGGCAGGGCTGTGATGTCTGTGGTTGCAATATTGCCAAATAATATGCATTCAGTCTTTTGGTGGTTTAGAAATAAAAAATTTTCACCTAGCCACTGTTTACCAGCAGTTATGCAGTCTACAAAAGATAAAACTGCTTTAGTCATACTTGGCTTGAGAGACAGATTTACAAATCATCTGCATAACAGTGAAAGGACACTTTATGCAGAGATATAACCTCCCCTAACGGCAACATACTATGCATTTTATATATATATATATATATATATATATATATATATATATATATATATATATATATATATATATATATATATATATATATATATATATATATATATATATATATATATATAATGTATATATGTGTATATATATATATATAATTTTATGTATTTATGATTTTAAAATGTTAAAAGCCCTACAATGCTTGTAACTTTCCATTCATTTTCACGCCTCTATAGCAAAATTGGCATTACCAAATTCCTATAACAGCAGAACATTGTATTACTTAATGGCCTCAGTGTAATTTGACTAGTGAGCATATAATAAATCATTTATACAGTCATTGTCTTTGACCAGCTATCCAGGGAACTGAATCGGACCGTCTGGCAGGCTGCATGTTTCATAGCACTCACCTACAGTACATAAAGTGGGTGTTGAACTGAATTCATTCACCTGTCCTGTGTGACAAGTTATATTTGTGTGATTGTGTTTATTAGTTATTTCTTTTTCTCCAGACTGGGTCACTCTTCAAAGAGATTTTTAATCTTAATGAGACCTTAATTTGGATAAACAGAGGATATATGTAGATATGATACAGCTAGACTGAGTAAAATAGGCAAGTACCTAGAAAAAAAACTAGAAAAGACACCTGTGTCTGTGGTAGTATTGCCATACGGTCTCGGTGTGCTGTAAAGAAGTGGGGTAAATGTCTTTAGCCTAAGAAGGCTTTCTGTCTTAGAGGGTTTGTTGGTGGGCATTAAGCCGTCTGAAGGATTATCATCCCTCTGTCATGCTGAACTGGCCGGCTGTCCTTCGAAAATATGTGCACATCTCGTCTTTTCTGAGCGGAGGCGCAGCGGGAAAACAGGGCGCTCCTCTTCTCGGTCGTTTCCGTCGTCATGGAGACCCGCTCCGTGTACGGAAATAGCGATACTGCTAAAGCTGAAGCTAGCAACTGTGTGAAAGATTAATGCACCTGTTCAGTTCGCTTTGTATCTTTTGCTCTTTACATGGTCTGGAGTTGTTCCGGTAAGTTTTATGACGATCTTTTAGAAAACTTACATCTGTCACAGTTAGTCTAATCACTTCTAAAACTATCAGCCAAGCACAAGCATGTAACTGGGATGCTTTCAGGGTAGATTGCAGGATTTTTTTTAAAAAAAAGTGGTGGCACAGGAGGAAACTTCTATCAGGAATCAATACAGTGCATGTAACTAGCTAGGAAAACACGGACATAATTTTCAGGCTCTTCTGCAGTGTGCTGTGTCCTGTGGTGATGTGAAAGTGTCACTAGACATAGTTCATATAAAATCATCTTGTATTGAATAGCTGTTTGCAAAAGTAAGAGTAGCATTACTGCAGTATTAAAATACTCAAAATCCTAAATAAGTTAAAGTACGCATTATGCAGAATAATAGATGTTATACTGGAGTGTATATTATTAAAGATGAAGCTGATTTTAAGTCATTACTGTATAGCTTAAACTATAATTATATAGTATTATTTATTGGATTATTAATATCAGCACTGCTGATATATTAGCACTGCTGCCTCACAGCTGGAATAACATCTAGAAGGCCTGGGTTTGATTCCACCTTGGCCCACTGAGTGGAGTTTGCATGTTCTCCCCATGTCTGCGTGGGTTTTCTCCGGGTACTCTGGTTTCCTCCCACAGTCCGAAGACATGCAGTTACTGGGGTTAGGTTAATTAGTCACTCTAAATTGCTCATAGGTGTGAATACGTTGGCCCTGCGACAGGCTGGCGACTTGTACAGGATGTACCCTGCCTCTCACCCTATGATAGCTGGGATAGGCTCTAGTCCCCTGTGTGACCCTGAACAGGATAAGTGGAAGAGAATGGATGGATCAAATTTATGACTACAAAATGCCTCATAACTAAAGCTTAATAAAAATAGTGAAAGTTAAATCTACAGTTTCTTTCTGCAGGAACAGACCAGCACAGAATGTCAGGTAAGTATGCTCCACAGGGAGGAGCTGTTCAGCCAAACAGGTGACATTAGTGCAGGCAATGTACTCAGGAACACAAAGAACATCAAAGAGCCTGATTTCCACAACCATAGGCAACAATCTGGCAGAGAGCAGTAGCTCGAGTTGGTCTTTGAGTACTGGTGAGTGATTATTAGATGAGAAATATGTGGGTCAGCTGAAGACCAGGAAACCAGGTGGCTCTGCCAGGGGGTGGAATCTGCCCACCTCCACCTGAGGGAAAAGGAAAGATTGAGGCAAAAGAGAATGAGAGCAAAACAGGAGAAAAAAACCCTGACCAGCCCTAAACCATGACACATGTCCAGTCTAGAGGCATTGGGTGTTGTCACAGTGACTGCACTCTAGCCCAGAAGCAGACCAGCCATATTTCAGGTGATGGGAATGGAGGTTTCCTCAACATTTACTTTATGCTCTGCAGCTATGAATATAAATTAAACCCCATTCTGAAAGTTATCACAAAATTAGCAGTTACTAAGGCAGGGCATGAAATCCCAGTATGGATTCACAAAAGTGACTGTGGCTTATGCATGAATAAGAAGAGGAATTCTTTCACGTCTTACTGCAGAACTATTGCAGCAGCTGGTCAGTTCAGTGTAGAAGCCAGCAGCTGCTTGCATGTGTTTGCTATATTTATCATATTTGCTACTGTACAGAAATGTGTGACGACTGCATTGCACTCTCCTTGCTCCATCCTGGCCTAGTGTCAGATTTCAGCATGCTACCAGTGTCCAATGCTTTGCTTACCAACAATAGAGCAGTGCAGTTGTAACGACACAATGACCGATGATTGGCTGTAAGACAGAAATACTGAGGGATCTCTCTGTCTTTCACAGGGTAGGTGAAGTAAAGAAAAAAGGGAAAGAAGAGAGAGAGAGAAGAAAATGACACTTTGCCTCTATCAATGTCTGAGAGCGGTCGGGCTACAGCATCTCTATGCCAGGTAAGCACGACCACAAGCCATTCAAACTCACACTATTCTCCTATCAAACAGTTTGCCTCTTCCTCTCCTGTCTTTCAGGTTTACCTTAATGGGTGTTTGTCATACACCCCACCTTTCAGTGCTCACCATGGAGGACTACCCCCTCTTGGGTATCCACACAATGGAGGACAGGACTCGGTTCTTCCAACTTGTCCAATTTATCAAAACTCTTGACCTGGATGATGATGATTATGACTACAGCCTTGGTGGATGCGATGAAGGCGGAACAATAGATTGTCACAGTATCTATGGAACATCTCATGATGAGGATGGTAATGGAGCTGCTGTCAGTAATCTAATTTCATCCACTTCTGCCAGACCATCACATGTTTGCAGACGACTTCATTTCAGTAATGAAACCAGTCATCATCATCATCATCAGCGGTCATTTCACCCCGTTGTTCATGTTAATGTGAGTCATGCAAGATATGAGGAGCTCATCCAGGGAAAAGGATGTGCCACCTCTGTGCGGCATCATTATAAACCAAAGTCCAAGCCTGCAACTGTGGCATCAAGGACATTTAACCACAAACCTTTGGGACACAAAGACAGAAAAAGAACCACAAAGAAGAAAAATCTCTATGCAGAAATGAGCACTGATAAATGCAAGGCAACACCAGTTTATGAAGCAAAGAGAACAGCTGGGTATAACTATGGACTACCTCTGAGTACTCCTTCTCCGCAAAGCAAACAGTGAGTGTGGTCTGTATTGTCCTCTACTGAAAATGAATTAACTCATTGCAGCAGTATACATATATAAATGACATTGATGAGACACTTTTTACGTAATTAATATTGGCTTGAAAATGTTAAGTTTTTCTATTCAAATTCTGACTGATTTGAGTGCCAGGCAATCAGAGGAGCAGCGGATTAAGGTGTGTGTCAGGAAAAGACCGCTGACGTGTGCCGAGAGTCGACGAGGAGAGGCAGATGTTGTGACAACTCCAGGTGAAGAGTGTGTGATCGTCCATGAAGGCAAGGAAGCTGTGGATCTCTCACAATATATACTACAGGTAGATGTGCAGAGAGGAGACAGTGTACTCTAAGGTTACAGTCCTTGAATTACTACTTTAAGGCTTTTTCCACATCTTGCCCTTTGCACTTTTGTCCCTACAGCACAAGTTCTACTTTGACCAAGTCTTTGGGGAGGAGAGCTCCAATGAAGAGGTGTACCAAAAAACAGCATATCCTCTGGTGCAGCACATGCTCAAAGGGTAGGGTTGCACTGGTGTAGTCATACTTATGGAGATGTTTCTAAATTGTTTCTAAACTTTAAATGTTGACAAGTTGGCTTTACTTGAAAAATAAAATACACAAACTCGTTGCCTCAAAAGAATTAAGTAACCTCAACATGACAGGAGTGAGTTATACTAACTTGTTTCAGTGTGCAGTACTTAAGAAGGATATGTCACATCAACTTAACAGTGCACCAGAAAACTCCAGCTTGAATTCTTTAGTTAAATGGACTTTATGTAACTTAAGTTTACCAATTTTAATAATAGAATAAATAATAGAAAAATCAAGTATTAAATGAATTATTAAATGAAATAAAATCCACAACAGTACTCCTCAGTATGTGGGCAGAAGGTAAAATAAATTGTTCAATATAAAAAAGTAAACATAAATTAAGGTAAAGGCCTTTGTTTAAAATAAGTAAGAACATTGTTTGCATTCACAGTGTATGAGTGTGCCCTAATTGTCTGTACTTTTTTGTGTGTGTGAGCTCAGAGGCAAAGTCACCTGCTTTGCATACGGCCAGACAGGTGCAGGGAAGACTCACACCATGCTCGGTTCACCTACCAGACCAGGACTGTATGCTCTGGCAGTTCAGGACATCTTTGCTCACCTGGCAGCCACACACTCATCCCAGCTGGTGTATGTCAGCTTCTTTGAGATCTACTGTGGCCAGCTGTATGATCTGCTGGACCACAGAAAAAGGTCTGTGTTTAGGTTTTTTCGGGTTACGTTAAAAGAGCATGCAAATTTTTTAGACAGACATTGCACTAAGGGAATAAATATAACCTTAATCCCATTGAGGTTATTTGTGTTTTGCTAATATAATAAAACTAAGATGTCTGGAATTAGGGTGTCCTTGTTTCTTTATATTTAGTGTTTTTTCAGTTAAAGATTGATAATCTTCCTTCTGTACTTGTTTCTCTTAATCTTTATCTTTCTTTCTTCTGGAGGTTATATGCCCGGGAGGATGGACGAAGAATGGTTCACATTTCAGGGCTGCGTGATGTCAGAGTCAACTCAGTCAGCTTGTTGCTCAAGGTTAGCCCCATTTAAAAAAAAGAAATTACATTATTCTTTTATTGTGTTCTATAAAGCTGTTGTTCTAATTACCACCAGCATCTGGCTCACGGTCCATTACACTTCACAGGTTACTGTAATATGTGAAGTACAGAAAGAAAGTGGTAGGTTTTCTTGTCATTGGTTGTCTGTATTGCAGAAAGAAATTAGAATTTAAATCTCACGGTCATAAACAGTCATATCCATGACAAATTAATCTAGCTCAACACCTAATGAAAGTGTTTGAGGTCAGGAGTATTATGACTACATTGTCAATAGTAAAGCATGAAAATATGTGAATGTATCAGCATCTCATAGCATTGATCATGCTACTGATAATAGCATAGAATGGTAATATGAAGGCCCCAACTGTGATGTAATAAGGTGGGAGTCAACCAATAGGACCATTCCCTCCATGATAATGACCAATAAGATTATGTATATCATGGAGATCAAAACAGAGAATCCTACATTAACAACTTTGCTAAATGCTTTGAATCGAATATTAATCAGTGCATCAGGAAAAAAAATTTAGGGAAATTGTAGGTCCATCTCACCTTATCACTAACATCAAAAAGAAGAGGAAAAAAAGGAGAGCAAAGAAAAATTATGAATAACAAATGGGACAAAACAGAAACTACAGGAGAGACTAGTGACAAAAACTGGCGAGAGTACACAACTTTTAACTAGTGAGAAAATGGCAGTGTGTGCAGACAGCAGGGAAAAATTCATTGGCGAGCTAATTAATTGTACTAATACACATACACACACACACTGACACCACAATGCATTGAATGAATACACAGTCCATGCTTTCCACCTTTTAGGGGTATTTTTTCTTGACCCCGATATCATGGTCTATTGATAGTATTACTATATTGTAGGCAGTTTTCTCCTGTGATCCCCACCCCTGTTCTTAAGGACATTAAATACTTGAAAAATTACCCAGCAAGAAAATTGTGAAGTACTATAGTGATTTCTGCAATCTGTTCAAACCTCTCTTGAAAGCGATATCTCATGCCCTTCTCTCCCCTCTTTCCCAGGTGATTTCTCAAGGTACAGCAGAACGCACACAGGGGATCAGTGGCGTGAATCCACTCTCTTCTCGATCCCATGCCTTGCTTCATATTCAGCTTAGAGATCCAAACCAGCAGATAGCTGGCAGGTGAGTGACATCTTATGTGTTTTATTCTATTCTTAACTTACAGTTAATGCACTTCTTTCTTTCTCTGAAGCATTACTAGAGTTATTGATTAGGAGATCAAATAAGTCAAACAGTGTTGGTGTAAAATGACTCCAGTAGTGTGCATGTGTGTGTGTGTGTGTGTGTGTGTGTGTGTGTGTGTGTGTGTGTGTGTGTGTGTGTGTAGAATGTGGTTTGTGGACCTGGCAGGAAGCGAAAGAGCATCAGATGCCAAAGAACCTGACAGGCAAAGCCGCCTGGAGGGAGCTGAAATCAACCAGAGTCTGTTGGCTGTAAGCTATACAGACACATGCTCACACTCTTAGAGGTCCAACATAAAGTCAAGGATATTTGTGAGCGTATGTTCATTCCCACTGTCAATTTTTATGTCCCTCAGCTCAAAGAATGCATCCGGTCACTTGATCAAGAACAATCGCACACACCTTTTAGGCAGAGCAAACTGACTCAGGTAGTAGAGCTGATGTAACTAGTGGCACAAGTATGCATCAGTATCATGGCTGATTTTCTTGTTTCTCTACTGATCCTCTATGTTTTGATATTGACTTCTTACCCTAGGTTTTGAAAGACTCGTTTGTCGGTGACTCAATGACGTGCATGATTGCCAACATTTCACCTGGTCACACAGCAACTGAGCACACACTTAATACACTGAGATATGCGGATCGGTAAGTGTATGCATGTGCAGGTACAATGAGGGGAATTTAATATATTTGATTAGTTCCCTGAAATATTTATTAATATATTTATTGTGTAAAACCATGCTGGATTTCATTCCTTCTAGTTTAAATTATATGACAGGGAAAATTCACTTAAATTCAGTCTTTGAAATCATGGTGGCTTTCAGAGTAAAAGAGTTGAGAAGACAAAGAGGACTGAGAGGAAGAAGAAGAAACAGAAGCAAGACAGCAACCTCGCCCAAACATAACCTGTTCAGCAGCACTACTGATAGCAGTATTAGCACTAGAGGGAAAAGTCCTCCAAAAAAGCCAAAGTTAACGAGACAGAGCAAGGCTTTTGGTCCCACCACTCCTACTACAAGGTCACCCGTGAGGAGTGCATTTCTCTCTTCCACACCCAAAATCAGCAAATGTGGAGAGGAAGCAGACTCAAGAAGCAGCGAAAGATCGGACTTGAACATATTACACCAGCTAGAGGTTGGCTGAGAATGGGTGACAAACGGCATAGGAGTAATGGAGCAGATGAGTTAGAAGGTGGGAGAATAGGAAATGACAGGTATGAAAGTACTGAGGGACAGTCTGTTTGTGAGCAAATCCCTGGGGCAGTGCTGGTGCCGGGACAACCAAAAGACAAGCAGGCTCACTCATGGAAGGTGCAAAAGGAGGGAGAAGCCAATGAGGCTGATTTATCTTATACTGAAAGAAAATCTGGAATTCTGTTCCAGAGAAGAAGAGAATAAGCAACATATTTTGAAAGGGGGAAAAAGAAAAAGGTAAAAAGAGTAGAGATGCAAATAGCAAAGGGGAAAGGCTAAGGCAAGGAGAGCTACCAAACACTAATGAAAGGGATAAGGAGAGAGAGCGGCATCTGAGATGGTATCACAAGCAGCTGCAGCAGTTTATACCCTCATCTGCTTCTTCATCCATACATCTCTCGTCACCCTCTACATATCCATCTTCGTCATCATCATTCTCTACTCAGGGCTCTGTCTCCCACCTCTCCATTTCATCCCATATGAGTCACGGTTTGGAACGGGTTTTAGATGGATACACAGCCAGAGCTGAAGTTAGGGTTGATGGTAACAGAGGGCGGGTTCTTTCTCCCAGCGGTGAGATTCAGTTACAAACTGAAACTTCTTCTGTCTCCAGTAACATTAATGAAGAGGATGCTTGCGGAGACAGTGATGGTGTTTGGGAAAACTCTAGGGTATCTTTGGAAGGAGATGCAGGCAGGATTTGGACAAGAAAGTAGCAAGAGCGAAAAGAGGAGGTCACTTGAGGCATCAACTGAAGAATGGCAAAGAAGGAAAGAAAGGCGCCCAGCTGGGATGGAGGTGGGAGAGGGGAGGTGGGCTTGGATGGCAAATACGACAGCAGATGTAATTCCTAAAAATTTTGAGGCACAATTGTCTCGCAGCTGTGATTCACAAGACAGACTGGAAGTGGATGTCTCAGATGACCCAGCTGATGGAGTGCGGCGCACTGAGAAGGGAGGAGCAGCTCAAAAATGGTGTTTATTGTCTGCTCACAACAACAACAATGGCAACAGCCTCGTTAGCCACCCTCCTTGTGAGCCACCCAATCAGTGGGCTCCTGCAGAGCAGCCTCTCTCCCCACCCTGTGAACATATCAGCACACTACTGACCTCAGACATGCTTAGTGATGTGTCTTTTGAATCAAAGGATACTAGATGCATCACAGACGCAGCACCATCAAACAGCCACAGAGAGAAAGAACTATGGTTTGATGCTACTGTCAGTAAAAGACCATTTTTACATGCTCAGTCAGCTCCATTACCTCTTACTACTTCCATCACACCTCCTGAGCCCCTTAACAAACTACCAGAAAATGCAGCTCACTCTCAGGTACACAACCATTCAGATGTTAAAATGATTGCTTTACCTCAAAATGAGACTCAGGCAGATTCTTTTAGTTCCATCATGGACCCCCTCAGCATCTCCCAGCTTCAAGTAGATCGACAGGCTGCCACAGTCTCTTTCCTGCGAGGGAAAAACAGTAACACCAAAGTCAGTCCTCTTAAGAATGAGAGTGGAAAAGACAACAAGTGGGATGAGGTGGAGAAAGCTGTAGAGGATGAGAATATGGGGTTGCACCTCTGCTTTGTGGAGTTGCCACAAGTAAAGACCCACCACCATCCCATATCTGACACTATGACAGCTACGAATTACACAGAGGGAAAACAAGACATACAACTCACCAACTGTTACACAGGTAAGTATAAATTCTGATGGTTGTGTGTGCGTGTGTGCTTAAACAGGTATGTGCAGAACTTTTTTGTTTTTTTTGTATCCAGGTATTCCTGAAGGTTTTTTGGGCTCCCTACAGGACCAAGAGAGCAGTCAGAAACAAACACCAGCAACTCTATTAAACAAGCCAGCTGCATCTCCACTTAAAAAATCTATTGCTATGCAAGTGTTTTTACCCAGTTTACATGATCTAATCACAAAAGATGCACAAGTGCCACCAGAATATGCTCGTAATGACCACAAAAAAACTCCATTACCTTCCATTATAACACCACAGTTAGAAAGTGTCTCAGGTGACACACTGCCAAACCAGTGTCACGCAGTACGTTCAAAGCATTTCTACAACATGACCACTTTACTGCAACCAAACAATCTTGGAGAGGAAAGCACCAGTAATCACCAAATTAGACCCACAATCCATCTGTTTAACCTGGACGACTTGGACCACGCAAAGTAAGTCCTACTTTTGTTACTACTTTTGCTATTATAATTATCCAAAATATTGAAAAAACGCACATGTATTCTTGTGTATTCAATGTATTAGACTAATCAAGTAGAAGAGGTTAGTTTAAGGATAATATTAAGCATATTTTTTTTAACCCATTCTAATTTTAGGTGGTGTATTTTCAAGGCCCACTGGGAGCAGCTAAAAGAGATGGAAGCTTTGTGTCTGAAAGAGGGGAAGCTTCTGTGCCAGCAACCTGATATGGTCAGAAAAAAATCACAAACACAACTCTTAGCTTAAAGCAGTTCTGACTATTTCTATATTTTTTTGTGTGCACTCTTTGTCTTTCAGGCATTTGGGGAATATGTCCACAAGCTGGAGGAGATCATGGAGAAAAAGGCTTGGTGTGTACACAGGATTAGAGCTCAGCTGCAGCCATATCTGAAGCCCATTCCCTCTAACCACCCACAAGGAGCAGATAATCACAGTTCAACTAGTTGAATTAAAGTTATTAATATGCAGGTTTTTGTAGTGTGTTTGATGAGTTCTTCGGGTACCTGGCAGCTATCATTTTATAAGTTTGATGCCAAGATGCGTGCTGCACTAGGGTTTTCCTGGGGAAACATGCAAAAATATGTTTTTTAATGGAATATATGGAAGCTTGTTTCTGCCACTGAAGATTTTTTTAATAACTCAAAATTTTGACTTTGCTTGGCAATTTTGTTTTTTCAGTGGGGTAAACAAGCTTCCATAAATATAGCTGCAAGAACTAGAAGGAAAAACTCTGTAAATGTTCATGTTAATTTCCTCTTCTCATTGTTATGTGTGCTTTCCCCTTAGACTTTCAGCACTTTCTACATGCTGATTTCAATGCACACTGTACAATGTATTATGAAATTGACAGATTCGTTGGATCAGATTTTGCACATATTGACCACAGAAAACCTCCATTATCTTCCTTTAGAACACCACAGTCAGAACGCGTCTCGGGTTACATGCTGAGAATGTGCATTATACTACTAGAAAAAGTGAAAGATTTTTAGAAATCATTTTCAGATTTTTAACTTATGACTTTTAGTTTCATATTATTATTATTTTTTCTTGCCTTTGCTTGGTCCATAAAAGATTTTCTGTTTTTCCATTAAAAAAATCCTTGGTTTGAGTCTTAATTTCAGTTTTATTTACACTACTATTAATGCTATCTGGACAAAGAGCTAAAACCCTGAACAGGATAAGCGGAAGAGAATGGGTGGATGGATGGATAGAAGCAAGACAGAATATATGCATGTGAATAAGTGGGAGACATGTGGAAAGGTGAAGGATTAGCAATCAATGTGGATGAGTTTAAATTACTAGGGTCACCCATACAAAGCAATGGACAGTACACAAGAGAGGTGAAGAAGAAAGTGTGGGCAAGGTGAATTGGGTGGAGATGGTTGTGTCAGAAGTGGTTTGTGACAGGATAGCAGCAAAAGTGGCAGAGAAGATTTGCAAAATGATAGTGAGACCTGCTGTGATGTATGGTTTGGAGATGGTGGCACTAATAAATAGGAGGCAGAGCTGAAAGTGGCAGAGCCGAAAATGCTCAGATTTTCATTGGGAGTGACCAGAATAGACAAGATTGGAGATGAGTTTATCAGAAGGACAGCTTAGGTGGAGCGGTTTGGAGACAGACAGACAAGGCTGAGGTGGTTTGAGCATGTGAAGAGGTGGGACAGTGGATATATTGGACAAAGAAACATGGAGCTGCCAAGCAGGAGGAAAAGGAGAAGAACACAGAGCAGACTCGTGGATGTAGAAAGAAAGAGGACATGCAGAGGGTCGGTGTGACAGAGGAGAATGCTAGTGACAGGGTGAGATGGATGCGGAAGATCCACTGTGGAGACTCCTAAAAGGAGCAGCCAAAAGAAGGAGCATATACATATAAACTACAGGCCGCCGTTTAAGTCCGAGTGTATTAAAGCTTTTCTGGGAAAGAAAAAAAGCGGTTTGCTTTGCAAAGAATTCATTCATTTCCACCTGTTGTCAGGCTGAAGCGCGCTCACGAACTGGAACGAGCACGTAAGGGCGTGGCGCTGAGCCATCTGACCGGTTTTGCGGTTTTTGATTGGCTGTATCGGTTTCACAGCGCTGAGCCTCGGCGCTGTGGGTCACGTGACAGCATCTGCTGCTGCTGGCTGAGCGAAGCGTGTTAGCAGGTAAACGAAAGCTTCAGATTTTTTTTGTGCACATAGTTTTTATTAAGCATTTTTAAGAGCTCAGGTGTGTATCGTGTAATTTGTGGTTTGTTTTAACGTAGTCGATGGGCCTGTACAGAAACTTGAATCGTCCTGTTCGGTGATTACCTGGCTAAGTAACTCGCTATTTAGCTTGCGTTGCATCCGTGCTGAGCGGTGCTGCATTGTATGCGGACGGGCCGTTCGCACGCCGGGCAGTCAGCATGTCGACTATCTCTGTCTTTTCCTTATTTCCCACGTGTATTTTAATAAAGTTCCCCACCAAGTTAGGTCCCTATAAGTAAGATCAGGGACACTGGCCTTTGTAAAACTTAACGATCCATGCATCCTGTTTTAGTTTCAGTTATTAGCTTGCTGCTAACGTTAGCATCATCTCCCACGAAGTGACTGACGTTAGCCCGGCTGTTGTCCACACAAAGGGGTGCGTGGTAGCGCTTGTCATGTTTGTTTATTTATTTGTTTTTTTGGTTCCTACCCTAGTCGGAATGTACAGAGAACAGTCATATTGTTAGACAGGTTATGATACTGATACCTTTCTCAGGGAATGTGCCGATTTAACGGAGAGACTCGTGTGTGAGTCACACACGGAACAAAGAGTAGTGACTAGCCGGGGTGCTGCTAGCGTGAGCTAGTTTGACCTAACGTCAACGCTAGACTGTACGGTTCATATTTCTTTCGAGTTTATCCCAGCGTTCACACAAATAAGAATATGACTGTTATCAAATATGTAAAATTAGTTGAAAAACACTGATTAATCTACATTCATGACACACGCTAATGCTTTGCCACATAACGCTTTCCCGTGGATCTTATTTAAGAACCCACGGTGATAAATTGTCACTTGGTTGTATTATTGGTTCCAGCCAGGTGCTTTGTTCAATACAAGCCAGAATCGCTTTCTGCTTCTGTTTTCCACCTTTTATAAAGTGTGTGTTTCTGTGGTTTATTTTTTATTTAAAGATAATAATTAAAAGGGTTCATGCCAGCATTAATATGTGGTGGTTCACTGACAGTGTTTTTGTGTGGGAGAATGAGGCAGGGTTGTAAGCTGACACCTAACAGGCCCCTCTGGGCTGGCTAAATTTAAACGGGGGATGTAGGGAACGACAGATGGGGTTATAGTCTTACATGGTATACCAGTAAGTCGGTCTGTTTATATTAAGGGTACAGTATTAACACTGTAAGTAAAGTTTATTTATATAGTGGTTTTCAAGAATGAAAGTAAGTGCCTTACAATACAAAATAAGATACAGCAATTAAAATGGTATAAATAGATAAACTAAATAAAAACAAGCCTTCACAGATGGGTCTTAGGCTTCTTTTTAAAGTATCAGCAGTGTCCACAGATCTTAAGTCCAGTGGAAGTAAGTTCCACAACTTGGGAGCCACAACCTCAAAAGCAAAGTCTCCGTTTCTCTTTAACCTGGACCTAGATACTGCCAATGAGCACTGATCAGTGGACTTAAGAAGACCTAGCAGCTATGTATAGTTGTAGTCGTTCACTGATATAGGGAGGCATTTGACCGTGAACCAAAATCTTAAATTGAAGCCCACACTTTATTGGGAGCCAGTGTAAGGAGGACAGAATTAGTGGCACATGGGACCTTTTATAGGACTCTGTGAGAAGGCTCACAGCTGCATTCGTGACTGTTTGTAAGCACTCCAGGGATGATTTGCTCAGGGAAAGGAATGATGAATTATAATAATTGAGCTGTGATGGAATAAAAGCTAGTATAATCATTTACATTTGACATTGAGACATAGTATTGTTAAGATAGGAAAAAATATTCTGCAGATATTAAATACAAGTTTGGTCAAAACTGAATGCCTGATCAAAAGTAACACCCAGATTTCTGACAGTTGGGAGAACTGATGATAAAATGGGTCCAAAATTTACAGTTATCCTGGGAACAAAGTTGTCAGGGGCACAGATAAGAATTTCAGTTTCGGGTATTTACAGAAAGGAAATTGGCTGCCATCCAATTATTTGTAATATGAATGCAGTCATAAAGGACAGATAATTTGGCTACACTCTGGTGTTTGAATGACATGTATAACTGGATATCATCTGTGTAACAGTGGAGTGGAGATGTCCTTGAAGTTATTCCGGATGTGTCAAAGCGGAAGCATGTAGAAGGCAAACAAGATAAGCTCAGGACAGAACCTTGGGGCACACCACAACAAAAAGAGGCAGAAGAGCACACGAAAGTAGCAACAACAACAAAAAAAAAAACCTGAAAAGCTCCTGTATGAGAGAGGGGGGAAGGGGATGATCCAATAATGCCCAACCAAGTTCTAAACCTTTTGGATACCATGATCTACTGTGTCAAAGGCAACAAAAAGATCCAACAGTGCAATAACCGAATATTCACCTGCATCTCTTAAGCATCAAAATTCTGACTCTAAGAAAAGTTTCAAATGATATTTGTTATATTTACTGCACATTAATTTAGTATTGTTTTCCTGCTTAGGGGTTACAATGTCATACAGCTCACAGTCTGTCATTTTACCTTTATTTCTGTCTCCTTTCTCTTTCAGATTTTTCTATTTTGTACATACATTATTTTGTATATACTGTATATGATGACTTCAGTGGTCAGCAATCAAGCCCGGGGTACTCGGGACAAAACGCTGCCCACCACCACACAAACAACACAGAAACAGATACAGGTGGGTCATTGTAAATACAGAATTAATCCAGGTTTATGGAATTTAATCAAATTAATCTTTTTTGATTTTTAGCCACTAGTCATTAAAACATGTAAACAAAACCAGTGCCTTGCTTAAATGTTCTGTTCAGATATTAATATAAGCTAACTTGTGCCCTGGTTTCTAATTAATCTCTGCTTGTTTTCCAGGCCACAGCAGAACAGATACGTTTAGCCCAAGTGATTTATGATAAAAATGATGCTGATTTTGAAGACAGGGTCAAACAGGTAATGTGTTTGTGCATATTCATGCATAGAGAAACAATCTTCTGGATCACCAAGATATATTTTCCTGGAATTTACCTTCAATATGTTTTTTGTTTTGTTTTGTTTTGCAACCTTTGCAGTTGATTGAGGTCACTGGGAAGACTCAAGATGAGTGTATGGTAGCCCTCCATGACTGCAATGAAGATGTAAACAGAGCCATCAATTTCCTGTTGGAAAGTACCTCTGACACAGTAAGTATGCACCATCCCCAGTCATGTGTTGTGCCTGTTCTTACATGTCATTCGGCTATTGCTTTCTGCTCTAGCACAGACCAAATCATGATGTATGATGCAAAATTAAAAGTAGAAATACATTTTGTAGCACTAGCATCACTTTCTGTTCAACTCTATCAGACCTCCTGGGAGACTGTAGGAAAGAAGCGCAGCCTTGGAAAAGAAGGAGGACCGTCAGAGATAAAGGAGACCAGGGAGAAGAAGGGAGAGAGGGAAGCTAGTCGTGGGCGGGGGGGATCCACCAGAAGGGGCAGAGGCATCAGCCGAGGGCGTGAGGGTAAGAAAAGGACAAATGCTTGTTATATCTAAAGGATCAAAACTTTTCTTGTGTATGTGTTATGTTTCGCATTGAGGATATTTTCATAATTTGGGTACAGTTGATTATTAATTATGAATTTTAAATCATCTTATTTTCCTCATCTTGTTGAATTCCAGGTCGGTCAGAGGAGAATGGATTTGACGTGGCTCCTGGTGAGAGAGGAGGAGACCGTGGACGTAGGGGGCGAGGTAGAGGTGAGCATTACGGAGAATAACATACCAGATTTATTAATCCACATGCAGAGCTGGATTGTAAGAAGGTGACACGAAAAGAGTGCTAACTGTAGTTACCATGTGCACATTCTCCATCACAGATAAATATCTGTGATCTTTAGGTCAAGAATAGACTCGGATGTTATTTAACATGCTTTGGTGATGTGGCTGGCAGTGTATTTGTGTCTGTATATTAATAGTATTTAAACACTTAAGATTAGTGGAATGCACTCAGTCTCCATGTTTTCTTGAATGGGTATTTGGTAGGAGGTTTGTTTTAATAGACTCTAGTCAAAGTTGAAAGCAGCAGAATAGTAGGGACTGCTCAGGTCACAGTGATGTAAATTTCATAATCAGGCAGTCAGCGTGAGAGTCTGTGAAGATGTCCACATGTCTGCCTGTTTGTTGTAAGTGCATGGATTTGTCTGTGGAGAATTTACATTACAGTGCATCAACTACACGTGTCCCAGGTATAACAAGAACGACTACTCAGCCATTGGGTCTCCAGTTGTCTTTGTCTCCAACAAAGTATAGTTAAGGCTTAACTCATTCATTTCTTTTTTTATATGTGTAATATTCACATGTGACCTGTCTCTCATCCTTCCCACACACAGTGGAGCCTTTCACCCACAAACATGCCTGGTGAAATACAAAGTTTAATAATTAAGTTACAACTTTAAAATGAAACCAACAAACAGAAACACCCTACCTTGTTTTTTCTTGTTTTGAGATGGCAGTGTAACCGCACCCCTCAAAGACTGTTTCTAGAGTGCAGAGGTTTGTGCATGTCCTGACATGAAAATTTAAAGACAGATTCCACTCAATATGAATCTAATGGTAATGATACACTATAGTGCCAAAAGGATTCTTTCATCTGCCTTCGCATACATTCGTCACCCCAGAGAGCATGTTTCTACTGCTTTAGAGTCCAGTGGCAGCTTACTTCACACCGCTGCATCTGACGCTTTGCATGGTGTTTGGTGATGTAAGTTTTGGATATATCTGCTCAGCCATGGAAACCCATGTCATGAAGCTCTCTACACACTGTTGTTGAGTTAATCTGAAGGCCACATGAAGTTTGGAGGTCTGTAGCAATTGACTCTGCAGAAAGTTAGTGACCTCTGTTTACCATGCGCCTCAGCATCCAGTGACCCTGCTCTATGATTTTTATGTGACCAATCATTTCATGGTTGAGTTGCTGTCATTTCCACTTTGCTGTAATACTACTAACAATTGACTGTGGAATATTTAGTAAGGAGGAAATTTCAGGACTGGACTTGTTGCACAGGTGGCATCCTATAACGGTACCACGCTGGCATTCACTGAGCTACTGAGAGTGACCAGTTCTTTCATAAATGTTTGTAGAAGCAGTCTGCATGCCTAGGTGCTTGATTTTATACACCTGTGGCCATGGAAGTGATTAGAACACTTAAATTCAGTGTTCTGGGTGGGTGATATGTTCAGAGTTTTAATGCATTAATCAGAATCTAAGCTAAGAAATCCAGTTGGCAAGCTTGCGATCACTGACCCCAGAGATCATCATGCATCAGTACGAATCACCTGCTTGGCTCACATTTTTGTTACGACAACACAAATTTGTTTGTTATCTTCTGGTAGTTAATGACTGAGTGTTCATGATGTTATGAAACCAATACCAACTTATCCAATAAAATTCAAGGGAAACTTTATAACGCACATACTCATGTTACTTTTCTATAAATGCATCCCTGATCTTGATACTCTTAAAAATGCTTAATGAGGACTTGAGACTCGAGTGGCCCAATCTACAATGATTTTCCGGTTTTCCTGTTGCATCCTCAGGTGCAGGGGGTCGTGGCAGAGGAAGAGCAGCTGTTGGTAACAGGTTTACTTCGCAGGGAATGGGGTAAGAACATGCATTATGTATTTTAAACAAGTTTTAAACCTGAAGTAAGGAGGTCATGATGTTGATTACAAGCACATATCTTAAAAATAAATGTGTGGAAAAATAAGTTTCTGAATCTCCAGATTGAAAAATGATTCTACCCACTGTTATTGTTAAGAGCAGATGTTTTCCAGTTCTCTGCCTTTTTTTTTCACACTACTACTTTTTTCCCTCCCCCAGCACCTTCAATCCTGCTGACTACAATGCTAATTCTGGAGCTCGCCAGGAGACATGGGAAGGAGATGGCAACGAAGCTGCTGAGGAAACTGGTAAACTGCTCTGACTTGTGCAGTTTTCTGAAGATTTAGTATCCTCTAGTCTTCATTTGGGCAAATGTCTAATTTTAGACTATTTCAGAATTGACAGAAATGTGGAAGATTATTCTCATTATCACATCAGAGCACTAATTTGGCTGTGGTTCTGTTTTATTTAGGGACATGGGGAGGTAACCTGGAAGACTGGACTTCAGAGGACTGGAATGAGGATGTAAGGCAATGCTTTTTTTAGTGAAAATGAAGGGGTATTATAGCCTTGGACAAAGATTATTTAGTAATACTGCTTTAAATGTGCACTGGCTTGCATAGTGTTGCTGTCTAGTGATGTCAGTTCACTAAATCCTGTTGTTAACCCCTTTGGTCATGATACAGGCATTTTGGTGGGGTTGGAGGGTGGAATTCGTCTTCTGCCAACATAATTTTTTTTTTTTAGGTAGATGTCAGAAAATCAATATTACAGTACAATATATAACTATAGAAAGTGATGTATACAATTGAGTATGCAGTGACTGTAGTGGTTAAAGAGTGACTTCATGTGGCTCTGAGAGCTTGTTGAATACTGTACTGATATTAATCTTCATCTTTCACACAGTTGTCTGAGACCAAAGTATTCACTGCCTCTTCTGCCCCAGCAAATCACATCACACCTGGAAACAAGTAAGCCAATTCTGCCCAAAGTCACAGGCACCTTACACAACATGCAGAACTCATTTTATTTTGGAGAATGGAATTTTATTTACCACCATTATTCTCCCTTTCCACCCTCCTATCAAACCTTTTTACCTTCACTCTTCTCTCTGCCTGTTCTCTTGTCTCCTGCTTGTCCCCAGTGTGGACATGCCTGGCATACTTCCTAAGGCTGGAGTGGCTGTAGGGGGTTCTGTGGACTCTGACTTGGGGGCAATAGTCGATGGCCCCTCAGCTGAGGATTTGGGCCAAAGCCTGGTCTTTACCAATTCACATCACAATGGCCGCACTGCAACACACAGCTACGCACATGCCACAGCCAACAGCTATGCCCATGCTGCCTCTGCCAGTACCACCTACGCACATGCTGCACTGGTATTTATAGCTATACGTTATAGATTTATAGACTTTAATACACTATAGGTTTGCATATATCATCATATCTTTTTCTTCTGTCACCCTCCCAGTCCTCAGTCCTAGGTTCCGGTTTTGGGTCCCTGAATGCACCCAAGCAGACACCTACCCCTGACATCCGGACATCAGAGCAACTGAATGGGCCTCGACTTGGTCAAAGAACCAACCAGATGTTGGCCACCACCAGCAACAGCAGCGTTTCCAAAGATGCAGGGCAGTCTGCAATGCAAACTCCTGCTCCTGCCCCCTCTCCCTCTACAGACAAGGCTCAGAGAGTAGAGAACGGCCCTGTTACTGTCCAGCATTGTAAGTTCATTTCAGAGTGGTTATAAAATCCAAAACAGAAAGATTTTATTTTTCAATTTCTAACCAGTTGTTAATGGAGACAGTAAAGCCCAGAGGTATAGTGAGTTTCAGTATTGTACTATTGTCTCCTTTGCCTTCAGCGGAGATGAAGCTTCAGCCAGAGCCATCAGTAGTGCTCAGCCAGCTGGCTCAGAGGCAACAGCAGTCCACAGTCCTTCCCACCACAGAGCCTCTGAGCCTTGCTCAGGCACGTGCTCCACAGGCCCCCACACCGCCAGGTAGGACTGCAGAACAGAACCATTCTA
Source organism: Pterophyllum scalare (assembly GCA_024447675.2). Classification (NCBI taxonomy): domain Eukaryota; kingdom Metazoa; phylum Chordata; class Actinopteri; order Cichliformes; family Cichlidae; genus Pterophyllum; species Pterophyllum scalare. Next base: position 62,514 of record JAMQGT020014112.1, read on the forward strand.
TACCAGTAAAGGTGTGAAAGACTACACCACATTCACATTAAGCCAACATTAAAACTTTAAATCTAAGCTTTTTTTCACAACTAAATATTGATAATTTGATGCTAATCTGATTAATCCAGAGATGGTGCTCCATCATCCACTGAGAAGTTTAATAGTGTGCAGTAGAAAAGCACATGTAGACGTGTGAGTTGGGCTTGTTTGTAGACTGTTGCCATACGTGGAGTAAAGAGACCTTAAATCTGTTGTGTCTCTACAAAAAGACCCATAACAGGATGTGTCCAGTTAGTTAATGGCTTTATTGTCATATGGTCATATCATCTTCCTAAAGTTGTTGTGATCATAGTGACTTGCAGTGACATTATGAATGGGCATGATGCTTTCATTCTCATTCAGGTCATGAGCCCTCTGTCCCTCCTGTAAGAGATGGAGCTTCTCCAGGAGTGAAGCTGCCAGGCATGGAGATTCCAACTGCAGAGCCCCCTCAGCGTCAACTAAAGACACAGAGACGTAGAGCACCACCTCCTTCAAAAGTAAGCTCTTGTGATATTAAGGCTTTTATTTGGCAGAAAATGTAAAAGTGAGAAAACAAAGTAGTATTCTTTCTAAGAGGAGGAACAAATTCAGTAATTTATCTGCTTTTATAGACTTTACAAGGCAGGTCTGCTAGCTAACCAGTTATATGAACAGACTTAAATGAGGTAGTTTCCACAGGCTGTAAACTCTGCTCCCCTGGCTTTATCTATATCTTGTCAACAAACACAGAGGGCACACAGAGGTATGCAGTCTTTTTTTTTTGTTTTTTTTTTAAATAGAGTACAAGGCTCATACATTGCTGTTGTCTAACTCTTTGGGTGTTCTTTTGTTTGGTTTGTTGTCAGCTTAGCGTCTTTGTTGCTACACTTAGTGACTTTTCATACCTCTTTAGTTGCTTTTTTGGACAGTAGCCACCACTAAGCTGCAAGCATGAGTTCATGCTCACCTTTTACTATGTCTGGTCTCTTGAGCTGAGCAGCAGCTATGAATGAGCTGTTTACACAGGCAGAGGCTGTGCACTGTGCCAGAGAATAAATAAACTCTTTTGCTTCCATTTTTCTTTGAGTGATCATTTGTAAAAGTAGAGCATGGTGCTTTCATTCTCATTATTTGTGATTGGCTAATCACAAATAAATGTATTGGTGCATACGCTCATGTCAGCATCATGCTGTGTCCTGACCTTCAGTTACTTCTTTATGGGTCTGTTTTAACTCAAATTGAACACCGACAAATGTTTTTTTTTTTTCACAACCTCTTTTTATAAGAAGCGCCACAAACCTATCCAGAGTCAAAAAATATTGATTGGTTCTGATAACGCCCCTCTGTCATCTTTAGATTCCATCTTTAGCAGTGGAGATGCCAGGATCAGCAGATGTGTCTGGCCTGAATGTTCAGTTTGGAGCTCTAGACTTTGGGTCTGAGGCTAGTAGTGGAACATCAGATATGGCACAGACTGAGACGGCCAGGGAACACACGCCGACTCAGGTCCCAGCAGCCATGCCAGTTCCTACTGCTGTTCCCACACAGCAGCCTCAGAATAGCCTGTTCTCCAAGCCAGGAGCTGTGAGGTATGGGTTTGTCAAGCAGGTTTGTTTGTTTACATGAGGCATTTGTTGTATGAAATTTCCCATGATGTGGATATAATGCTGGAAACCATTCAAAACTGGGATTTGCTGAAAGCCGAGCACTCACAGCAGGCAGGCGTTTCCTCACCACTTCATTTTCCAGGAACTAAAATCCCTGCAATTCTTTCTGTGTGTTTCCAATTGATTGAGCAATTTAAAAAAAAAAAAAGGTCAAGCCCTTCTCAGATTTGTTAAAAAGGTTCTTGGTTTTCCAGGCAAAGTTCCTGTTGTGAAAATGCAGCTAAAATTTTAAATTATGTCCCCTCCCACTACTCTGTCTGGAACTGGCAACTTTCTATTTATTTATATATTTTTTCTCAGTTACAGCCAGGAGCTACTAGTGTTTTTATTTATTTATTTATTTTTAAATTAAATGACATCCAATTCCTCTTTTTGTATATTTCTTATTATGTATGTTACCCCCCCCCCAAAAAAAATAAATATTTTTGTTCTTTTAACAGCGAACACATGAGCAGCTTATCCACTGCTGTATCAGATCCCAACTTCCCTTCGCCATCTTTGGGCTTACCTAGTGCCACACCCTCACCCTCCCTTGGTCTCCCCAGCGCAGCTGCTCCACCCTCCTCTGCAGCCCCTACCACAGTCAGCCGCGTAGAGAGCAGCGGCTCGAGGACCCTACCCCCTCATCTCGGCTTCTCTCAGAGTAAAGATGTCCCATCAGTTCCTGGTGGCCCTCTGTCGGTGAATATAAACCTCTTCTTCTGTCTCAAATTACAAAATAATAACATTTTCACAACTATTTAGTGTTTGTACTTGAAAGCTAAATGATGAAACTAAGTCTTTAAGCATTTCTCTTTCTCATAGAATGGCTATAGTGGTATGAAGACGCAGAGTGCACAAGACAGTAAGTACTTAGACTTTAAAAATGCACTCACATGGCCAATAAAGTCTAATATAATGAACATTGATTGCTTAATGCTGGGTAGGAAATGGAAAGAAGCCTCTTAGTGAAAGTTTTTTTTTTTGTTTTTTTCCCCCCTCACTGATTCTGTTATATTCTTGTTTTCCTTTTCATACAGTCTTTAAAGATGAACAAAGTTCTGCACCACATTAATCTTCTACTTCTTTTAAACCAGCCACATCATCATCTAGGACAGTGAAAACAGAGTCGCCCATTATGACAAGTGAGAGCAGCCCTGGCCACCACATCCCTTCTCCTGCAGTTACACCTTCCCACTCAACACCCATCTCATCACTCAGCAGGTAAGGGATGGCTCGGCTGCACTTTGACCTTTTTGTCTGGAGATGATGATGCTTACAAGCACATATCTAAATCATTTAATGTGGACATAATTTCACTGAATCTCCCTGCTTCCTGCTCACACTCCCAGTTGGAAGTGGTTTTGTGGCTTTGTCAGATTTAAGCAGGCTAACAGACTCACTTAATTTTTTTTCTTTGTAGTCACACAAGCAGTACTCACTCATCTGGATCGACCCTCTCTACAAGTTCCTCCTTGACGGTAAGTGGATCTGCGCATGATCTGCTGATTTGATTTAGAGATGCTTTGTCTGTTTGGTTTTTAATAACTGTTTTTATCGTAATCTAGGACTGACTTTTAACTAAGCTCTGGGGGCAAGCAAAAGCTTTTATCTATGAAGGCATCCATCCCTTAAAAAACAAACAAACAAAAAACCAGGCCATGTCTGCTTCTGTTCCTTCAGACAAGTAACGAGGAGAGTAGCAGCGGAAACCTCCATGCCTTTTCTTCTACGTCCAGCCAGGTTATCAATCCCAGTTCTTCAGGTCCCCCGGTTGTCAGTAGCTCTGCCATGAATGGTCTGCACCCATCTGGAGCACCAGGATTAATTCCTAATGGCACAAACACCACACTCTCAGCTGCAGGCAGCCGCACAGCACCTCTGCTCACAAACACCTCTGGTATGATCATGACTAGCACAACACCAAAAGATTATATAAAATAAAACATATCTTGAAATACCATATCCTGTTTTGTTGTTTACATTTACTGTGAATTATACTTCCAGTCTGGCTGTTTTGGACACTTGTTTTAGACTATGCTTAACTATAAATGGTTATTTTCATTCCTCTTTAAGTCAACTCATAAAATGCCTCTTGTGTTGTCTTCTCCAGGTAAAGCTCCTCCCAACTTGGCCCAAGGAGTGCCACCTCTCCTGGCCAACCAGTACATCATGGGCCCTGGTGGATTGCTTCCTGCTTATCCGGTAACTATTCTTACCCCTGTAGACCATGTGTGATACCCTTTGATCAAAATTTACTTGGTTTTATTAATTTATCCCTTGAGTTTTTAAGGGTAAAGAAGACTTAAAATGGACACTAGAAAATAGATACTAAAATGGATAGTTGTTAGGTTTAACATTAAAATTTGATGTCTTCAAAAAAAAAAACCCAATTGTATAAAAAAAATAAAAATAAAAAAAAATTCCAGAGCTGCACACAGGCATCTTTAGGCATCAGTGCTGTTTATTAGAGACCCTGACATAATGCTAAATGCCCATTGTCTTAATTTCAACAGCAGATATATGGATATGAGGACTTGCAAATGCTGCAGTCTCGTCTTCCTTTGGTGAGTCTGTTGCTGTGGTTATTACTTTCATACTGTTTTGGATTAGTAATAACCTCTCATGTATTTTCTGTCACATTATATTCTTTCTTTACTTCTAAATTCACCTTTGAAAGTCTTTATCCTCAGACCCATGTGTGGCTTTTTAATTATCGGTAATTTTCCTCTTTCTGCACAGGACTACTATGGTGTAACATTCCCTGGTGCTACGACTGCTATGCCTGGGAGAGATGGACTTGCTAATAATCCATATTCTGGTAAATCAAATTTTATTACCTCTGCCAAGGAGGTTATGTTTTTGGTAGCTCGTACATGCATGTTATTCTGTCTGTAAACACGATGGCTCGAAAAGTTTTGAATGAATTGTGATAAAACTTTGTAGGGGTGTGGAGTGGGGTCATGTTAACAATCTGTTAAAATATGGCTTATATCCACTGAGGTCTTCAAGGTCAGCTTAATGATTTATTGGTTAAAAATTGACAAAAAGCCTTAAAACTTATAAACTATGATTCTGTGTGGTGTGTGAAAGATTTAAAATATGTCACACTTGACTTCTGACCTTTCCTTCACGGTCCATAGATTGACCTGAAAGGTCAAAGTGATAATAATGCTATATAGAGCTATTTAAAACGGTTTCTTTCTGCCATTGTTTGTATTGACCATATAGGGAATGATGTATAGGGATTCTAAATATCACATGACTTTGGACCTCTTCAAGGTCAAAAAAGGTCAAACTTTCATAAAATTTATTTTGTCTTGATGATACAGGTATATGGGGATTCTAAATATCACATTGTAGTTTGCATTCAAATCTGATGTCACATTTGACCTCTGATCTCACTTTTACATTTCACCTCTTTTTCTTTCAAGTTGATGCCAAAATGTGTTATATCTTTAAATAAGGTGTTGTAAAGAGAGAGAGAATGAGCTGCCTAGTTAGTTGGAAATATACTGTAGCGTAATATTATATAAGCTCAAGTTATTCATGTCTAGTTATTTTCAAATCAATACCTATTATCCATTACCTACTCCTACATGTTTGTGTAATCAAGATAAACATCTGTCACGGTACCCTTATATGATTTTTACTGCACTACAAACTTAAAGTACCTTTAAAAAGAACATACATGACAGTACTTGGCAGAGAAACTGGCTCAGATTCCATTCTCATTTAGATTGCATTGAACCGCTTGACTGTATTGGACTGAAAATGCCTATAGTAAATGTTACCTTTTTTTGGTACTAAGCTAGTAGAGCTTATTGGAACTAGGCATGTTCCTGGTGACTAATTTCTTAGTCAACTAAACAAGGGGGGGGAATTGATTAATCAGCTAGTCTAAAACTAAGAAACAATCGGCTATCGAGTTAAATTTTAGGATTGTTTAATGGACAATGTCAAAGACTGTCTAAACAAAGGCATTGACAACCATTGTTAGCATTCGTCAGTAATGAATCGCATTTTAAATGTTGCTTAACTGTGTGGCACCTTGCATTATGAACACCTTCACGTTATACGCCAAACAGACAACGAAGAAAAAAAACATTAAAACTGTTGTAAATTACCTGTTGACCTGTAGTCTGTGAAATGTGTCAAAAATATCTTATGAATTATATCAAGTCATTTTGAGCAAGAGACAACATTTCTATCACAAGGTAGAAGCTGCAATCAGGGTAAAAACTGTAATTGACATTAAAAATGTAACATTACAGCTCTATAAAGATATCTTAAGTTTCCAAAAAGGACTGTAATGTCCAAAAAGTATTGTAGGTACAATAACACAGTCATAAAGATACTTGCAAAACAGGTCATTTTTTCCTTTTACATTTCCTTTTCCTTTTTTCCCTCATAAATCCTGTTGTCTTCACTTTTTTTTTTTTTTTTTAAATCCTGAGCAGTATTTTTGTCTTTTTTGCCATGGCTGTTGTGAACAGACATTTGCTAAGAACACCAGCCCTACAATATCCTCAAAAGTCAGTTTGTTTGCTGCATAAAAAATGATTAGTTGCGAATTGTGCTTTCACTAATGGGGCATTGTGTATCCTGGAAAACTGGATCACCTGTTAAAGAGCCTTATCGTGTAGTAGAAATTAGAGTTCTTTTCAACTTTGGACCTTTTCTCCTGTTTTCTGATTCTGTCCAGGCGAGGCAACAAAGTTTGGCAGGAATGACTCTTCATCTCCAGCTCCCCCAAACACCCTGTCTACAGCTGGGGTGCAGTCACAGCCCCAGCAGACACAGCAGGGAGGGACACAAGGCCAAGGGCAGGGTCAGAGCCAGGGTCAACAGGCACAGAACCAGGCCTTCCTCAATCCCCCTCTACCCCCTGGCTATGGATACACTGGTAAGGAAAAGCGAACTCATGTTTCATCATAATAATGTCAGTCATTTTAAGTATTTTACAGTATTAAACAGTTGCACAGGAATCAGCTTTTGCTGCATCATCTCACAGGTCTGCCATACTATGCTGGTATGCCTGGGGTTCCCTCAGCTTTCCAGTATGGCCCCACTGTCTTTGTGCCTCCTGCGTCAGCCAAGCAGCCAGCAATGGGGCTGGCTAACCCCTCCAATCAGTACCACCAACAGCATCAGCCCAGTTATGGACAGCATGCATATGGCACAGGTAAGACCTAGACTAAACAGAGCTTTTGTCTAGTTTGTTGTAATAGTAATAATACATTAGTAAACTCGACTGAGAACTCAAGTTTATTTAAAACTACTGAACAACACAAAATTAGAAATCCCTTTATTTGTCCCACAATGGGGAAAATGTGGTTAAGAAGATTACTTCATCAGCTTAAAAGTTGTTGGTGTTATTGTTGGTTCTTTTGGAAAGTTACTTTTGTGTGTTTTGATGCTAAAAAGTACAAAAATTGCTGTAACTGCATTACTGTCAGCTTTTCATGCCTCATGTACAGCAGTATTTTACAACTATTATGAGAAACATCTTTGTAATAGACCTTCGACTAAGCGTAGTGGGAGGGGAAAAGTGAATTTATCTTCCAATTTCTTTACACATGTGCACCATATGCTGCATGTGCGTGTAGAGTTGGGCCTGTGTTTTCTTTGTTTTGTATTTTTTTGCTTGTGCTGCATGCATAGCTCAAACCCCCTGCTGAGGTTGGACACAGCTCAGTATAGACACAGCTGCCATTTCAGTCAGGTTACCTTACTGCCTCTCTCTCTCCCTGCCCCCTCCCCCTCTTTTTCCTTCCCATCCTCTTCCTTCACAAAATCTGTTCCTCATCTCTTTCTACTCTCTCCTCCTCCTCTGCTTGCTCTTCCTCTCTTCTACTCCTCCTCATCATTCAGCCTTTGATGACCTGTCTCAAGCCCATGGTGGGGAATACAATAAGGCAGGGTATGGAGGCACTGCCCAGTCACAGGCCAAGTCAGCAGGCAGCGGTCCAGGGAAAGGTACATGCACAACACATGGTGCACACTCTAACAGTGCGCGCACACACAGTTAGTGGGCGTTTTCCAGTGAGGAAAAACGGGTGTACTCACATTTGCAGATGATTCTACAGTCGAGAGAGTCCTGGAGAAAGGTGTGTATATGCACGCATGTGATTGTACTTTCATGTGCAAATGGCTGGGTACATGCCAAAATGGGTGGGGGGGCAGAAGTGAGAAACGTGCCTCTGCTCCTCCTCACTTAATATGCTGCTTTTTCCTGGCTGGTCTGCATCCTACTAACACCGGAAACTGACATTCAGTTTAGAAGATGCGCTTATCAGCAGTGAAGTGACTTGTTGTCCCCTCTTATCTTCCCAGCACCAGGATTATCAGGATCAGGTAGTAGTGCTGGAGTACCTGAAATGGGAGGTTCAATCTACAGCAAAACACAGGTGTGTGACTCGGGTCTTTGGGGGATGCCTACGTATGTAAGCATGATTGGTTCACATATAGGTAAAGCAATGAGTCTGTTACCTTACTTAAGAAAGGTCGATGCATTTTCCTGTTATTTCTGCAAATTTAATAAGTAATATTTTATGCATGAATGAAATTAACCCTACCTTAGAATAACAGGTAAAAATATTTTTTATCTCTGTCCTAAACAGTTTCCTATTAGGGGAAGGTTAAAACCTCACTGATGGGTGCCAAAATTTCTTATATGCAGGTGTAAAGGTGATTTTGTTAGACTTACTAAGAGCTCTATATTTTTTTTCTTGGACTCCATTGGAAGAGCTTTGTGTGATCCACATTTCCGGAGTGTTCACTTATATTACACTATTACTGAACAAATTCATTTGTTCAGTTTGTCCGTTGTGTCTTTATGGCCTCTGTTGTACAGCCCACTTTATTCAGATTGACTTGCCTGACTTCAACAAATGAATCTCAGCGTTTCTAATTAAAGATGTACTGATTGCAATTTTCTTGGCTGATTCTGAATTCAATTTAGTTTTTCTTAAGTGTGACCTGCCAAGACAACATATACAAACAAAAAAATTAACTTTTTTTTTTTTTCAATGAAAGTTTATTTTTATAATATAATAAATTCAACTTTGCGATTTCCTTCAAACTGCACTAGTTTACAGGATCTTCTCTCACTTAAACAACTGAAAATAAAGGGCTCTGCTCCTGGAAAGATTGAAGTGTCTCATTAGGTTTGTTGTTTTGAACTGTTTTGTGATGTTCCCCTATGTTTTATTTTTTTGCGCTGATGTGCACATATTGGGCTTGAAACTGACTGGCTTGCAGTCTGACATACATTAGGTTGACTGGCCGATCATCCGTCCAGGCCGAGACCACTGGAAATCATCCAGTTCCGGCCCCTGGCCGTCAATTGGTGCATCTACTTCTAAGGCAGCACATCTAACCTAGCTGTGCCTGACCATATGCCCAGCTGATGTCAGATGGGAACAAAAGTTGGAAACCAAGCCTTTACAGCAGTATGAAGCCTCAACTTCTGGCTCTGAGAGTAGTTGTACATGTTCTGATCTCATTAGTAGAAACTTTGGCCACATTTAATGACCATCACCAATGTAACATTTTATATAATATGGAAAAAAATTTAATTTGAGAGATGTAACCTAGAAAATGTAGAAACAATAGCACATCAGTTTGAACAACCTATTACATTTATAAATTAAACTTAAATAATGAGCTGTTTGGTTTCAAAAGAATGCTAAATGAAAAGATTAAGAATTAGATTTTTGTAGATCTGCTGCACATGAATTTAATCTTTTGTGCCTTTGTTTGGTTTTTCTAGTCATTTGACAAGCAGGGCTTCCACACAGGGACGCCACCTCCCTTCAACTTGCCTTCAGCGCTGGGAGGAACGGGGCCCCTGACTCCTGGGGCTGCACCTGGCTATGCCCCTGCACCTTTCCTGCACATTCTGCCTCCTCACCAACAGCCCCACTCCCAGCTGCTGCACCATCACCTCACACAGGACGGACAGGTACTCCACCCCAACCTAACCCCCAAACTACAGGTTCAAGAAAAGTGTGATTTTTAGCTAATGAGAGTCTATTTTGTATTTGAAGTTTAGCAGCAACAAATTAAAATCCATTTTTGTTCCCTTTATTTATTTTTAGGGTGGATAGTGCATAAAGTCACTACATAAAAAGAATATTCTCTCCCTACTAAATAATTTGGTGCGAGTCGAATAACAGAAATACTCACTTTGTACATCTGATTAAAGTCTCTACCCATGTTGCTGAACTTTTTTTTTGTAAGGATTTTATTTGACTTGTCACTCTCATTCATCACTGAAAATCTCTCCCTGATAACTTCTTGTTTCCTCCAAAAGTACTATGTTGATGTATAGTTTGGGGAATTTTAGATCTACACTCTTTTGCGTGATAAGATCAATAGAAAGGCTGATAAAATAGAAATTAAATAACTTCCTAGATAGCTGTTTGGTCTTAAACGTATCCACTGAATTGGATGTCTTCTTCTTCACAGGGTGGTCCTGGTCAGCGCAGTCAGTCCAGCAGCATGCAGCAGAAAACCCAAGGCAGCAAGTCCAGCTATAGCAGCTCCCCATACTGGGCAAATTGAGGAATGCTTCCATTTTTTCCCTGTCTCCCTGAAAGGCTGCGTGTGTAAAGCTAAAACAGAAATACAAACACACTACCCTCACAATGAGCAACCATGGGCCTCCTAGCCCTGCTCCCCCCACCTCCGCAAGTCCTCTTTAAGTCTTTTGGGTTCTCTCCCCCCTTTTCAAAATTGGTTGTACATGTAAGATATTTATGTATGTATTTATATATAAATATATATATACTGTATAGGTAATAGTAGAACATGAAATGTGGTTGCTGCATTTTATTTTTGAAGGACTTTTGTTTACTTTTTTCAAAACTGCAAGAAAAGATGTTACATTGAGACGCTGATGGTGAGACTGAGCGAAGAAGAAAAACAATCCAAAACTTCCTGAAAGAAACCAGAAAAAGGAAAAGGAGAGAGCTATAGCACTGATCGCATATGAGGACACTTCAGATGGGGGTGGGGTTTATATTAACTAACTGCATCTGTCTCCTTTTTTTTTTTTTCTTTTTATATATGACTTCCTGAATGGCCGGGCTCATCCCTCTAAACTTCATTTTGTAGCTTCCTGTCTGTTCCCTCTTCTCTCCCTCTCCTCTGGAGAGCTGCCTACTCTCCTGGTGTCAATTTCTTTTAAAGAAAGACCTGCCCATCTAAATTTTATATTTTAAATTAATTTTAACCCTCATTTTCTCGAAATAAAGTTCTGAGCAGTTGGAATTTGACTTCTTCTTTATATACCTTTATGGCAGTTAATCAAGTGGGTTTTTCTACACTTCCCTACATGTTCAGAATCTGGTTTTGAGGTTCATTATCAGCATTATCCACTGTCTTAACGCATTTACTCTTACAGTGATTTAAAAACAAACAAAAAACAAAACAATCATGGTCTTAGCCTGAAGTTTTTGGAGGGTGTTTATTACTTTATATGAATCTTGACTAATCACGTTATCAAACAGCTAAATATTTTTATCTTAAGAGAGCAAAAAAACCCTGTAAACCCCATACATTGCCAGTGAAAAATTGGTAATTACTGGCACCACAGTGTTGAAGTGGTTAGCACTGTTGCCTCACAGCAAGAAGGTCCTGGATGTGAATCCACTCACCAGCTGGTGCATTTCTGTGTAGAGTTTGCATGTTCTCCCCGTGCTTGCATGGGTTCCCTTGGGCTTCATGGAGACATGTACAGGGTAAGTTTCTAAATTGCCTGGAGGTGTGAATGGCCTGCCTCTCTGTGTTAACCCTGCAGTAGGCTGGCAACCTGTCCAGGGTGTACCCCACCTTTCACCCTGTGACAACTGGGATAGGCTCCAGCCACAGCCCCACGACCTAGAATCGGATACACAGGAAACAAAGGAAGTAAGGATGTCTCATTACAGCATATGACTCTTGACTAATCAGATGACAATCAGCTAAATATTGTCATTTTAATTAAGCAAAAAAAAAAAAGTCTTCAAAGCCCAAATATTGTTACTGAAGATTGGCAATTACTGTCAATCTGCTCTTGTTCCTCCTGTCATTCAATGAGAATGACTGTTAATAAAGACCTAAACAGTTAATGACTGCATGTAAATTTACAATCATTACGCTGCACTAGAACTACTGTTGGTCCAAGTTGGCTTCATGGTATAGTGGTTAAAGCCTGGTTTTCATTGCTAGGAGGAGACAAACCCCATCCTCAGGTGCTCCCAAGCTCAGATAAGTGAGAGGATTGCATCAAGCAGGGCATCTGCTGTACAATCTGTGCCAAATCAAACATCCGGATCCATCTGCTGTGGTGACCCCTCGGGGTAAAAAGGGCACAGCTGAAAGTACCAGAGCTGCTATTGATCTAATTTAAACCTGTAATTTACAACTCTGTAAATGATTAGCAGAGCTTTGCCAGTTTCCCATGAGAATCCAAGGAAAAAATACATTTTTGTTATTGAGTTGTAAGCTTGTGTGAAGTTCTGCTCTGAATTTTGAAAGGTTTTGTGAAATTAAGCAATCTTTTTTTTCCTTTCAAGTTGAACATTTTCTGTAATCTGGTCAGCATATCCCTGTTCTCTGCAGTAGTCTTCTAAGCCAGTTGGCCATATGGTGGGCCAGCTTGAGCAAGACACAGGTGGCTCTGATTACAGTGAATCCATCATAGGACTCCTTTTCCTTTTCCCATGAAATACATACTCCGTAATGTTAATCAAAGCTCAGAGGAATGCCGATTAAACAGATGCATATATTTAAAATCATCTTATATTAATCTTGTCTTTGTTTTATTTTAAATCCTCGAATGGAGACGATGATGGTTGAATTTGTGCAGTACCATGCGTTGACGTGTGGTGAATTTGTAAGTCCTGTGTATGTTCAGAACAATACCATTACATTAATCCATGATGTTGCTCAGGGCCCTTGAGGAAAACGCTCTGAATGTGTATAATTTAAGCTATAATTTTATGAGACATTTAATTTCCTGACTGAGATCGTCAAAGTTAGTCCCAGCAATAGTTCAGCACCTTTTTTAATAGCTAAGTTTATTTATGGTTGACGTCTGAATGGTATAGTGTGAGACTGCATTTGTAATTTGTAGAAGCAAAGGCATGGAGGTTAGAATTGGTGACGCGTTTGACTGCAACATGATCAGTCACCACCAGGTGGCAGTATATGACTACAGTCTGTGTAGTTGAGCGTTAGTTTTTATACAGACTTTTGACCAGACGGATCAACGTTACAGGAACATATAAAATAAACCCTCTTATGAAAATCATTCCATATTCAGACTGTATAACATTGTTCTGCGTGCTGGTGGAATGCATAAACTCTAAAATCAATGATGAAGGAAAATCGACCATTTCGTTATAATGCAATCTTCTGCTGGGAAACACCGAGTCTTTATCGGTGTACCAACCTGACATATTCCACATGGTAGTCCCTCAACAGTTCAAAGTGCACAGATGCATATCTATGACACTGAAAAAAATACTCAGGAGCAGCTTGCGTAACATGAGAAAATACCAAGGTGTGTAAAGGGCCCCCCACACATCCCAGATCACAATCTGTGGGGTTTACTGGAGCAAGCAGGATTCACAGAGGATCTTCTGCCAACTTCCTGCTTCCAGAGGTCCTGCGTCCATGCACCTGTGGTTCCGGACTGTTTCAGCAGCACAAAGAGGGTGTGGCAGATCAGTATACACAAATCTTATGTGGGATAGAAGATGAAACACATAATTTCTCAATTAGGACAAAAAAAAAAATGGCTGAAAACTACTCAAGTATGACCTGACCTCCGCCCACGCATATCTAAACTTGAGATGATAAACACATGTTGATGTTTTCTCAGATTATTTGAGTCATTTTTTCTTGCTTAATTAATAAGCACCAAGAAAACTGGTCATGACAGCGCTTGTGGATTCAGGCCTTCAAAGATTTAGCTATATTGCTCTCTGTCTCCTCCTTTTTTTTTCACCCATTTGTCTCCAGTGAATGTAGAGAGTGTGTGAACACCCAGAAAAGCCTATATAACCCTGGAATGTAGCTGACAAAGGAAAGGGTAAAGAGAAGAGGAGAATGATGGTTATATTTGAGGATAAGATGCAGGACAGAGAGGAGAGAAAGCTGGTGAATGGCAAGTGCTATTGTGGCCTAAGTGCAGGAGCCTAAAGCAACAAGGTCAAAGGTCAAAGTGAAGTTGCAAGGCTAGCCCCAGCTCCCTGGAATCCCGCCCAGAGACATACAGATACGGAAGAGAGTAAAAGGCCATGGGAAATAACTGAGGTGACATAAATGTGCACATGAAGGAAAGAAAATCACAAACTCGAGCAAAGCACAAAAAGTTGAAGCTCTGGAGGAAAGCAATGCAAAACCAACGACAAAACATGGACACACGTTTGAGGAGGAGCTCACATTTGCTAACACGCCCGTCTTGATGGGAAAAGAAAAATCATGTGGGATGCTCCCCTCTGGAAGTGATGGACTCAGTACTGAATGAACAAATTAGTTGTGTCCTCAGTGAATGAAGCTTGTTGGCTGCAGTTTCCTGTTGGGGCCTTCCATTGTACTGTATCGTTGAGTTTTTTCCAAGTTGTGTTTGGCCTCAAACACGCGATTCACCCTGTTATTTCACTGAAGAGGCACAGGAATGCACACAGGAATGTTCCTCGGAGTGTTTGTTGACACTCGTGTGACCGCTCCAGCTCTCAGATGTTGACAAAGGCGTTTTGTTGGGGTTTACTCGGTTCTCTCCCTGGAGAAACTCTGGGAGCCGTGAAGCTGTCACGCAGGATATCGCGACAGTTAAGACCTGAATGGAAACCGGGGCCCCTGGTGCTCAAGGTGGCCCCGTGACCTGGGTGCTTAATTTTGATACTCAGATCATTTTCTGTTGCGTCTTGTTTCCTCTCCTTTGTTTTTATCTTTAAATTAAAAACCCATCCTCCAGCTGAATGGAGTCCCATCGCTGGATTTGCTTTTTTAACTCCCTTTCATCTCCATCTAAGGCGCCATGAGATGTTCCTGTCCTCCCGCTTGTCGTGGGATGTGACAGCAGGGTCCATTCAGCGAGAAATTGGCTGCAATTACTGCAATCATGCTGATTTTTACTTGTGTACCACGCAGAACAGAGTTCCCAGTGTGAACAGAGACGTCACCGGGAAATTGCTGCAAAACAAAAACCCATCAATCAACAAAGACCTTGAATGAAAGGCTCAATACCGGGCACATTCCACGATGACGGCGTTCAGTCGGCTTTGACCTGGGCTGTGATGGGGACATGACATCTAGCGTTTCACCGATGGAGGGGGAAATGTGCATTAAACCAGTATAAATTGTAGAAGGCCTAATTGAAGGTTGGGACATACAGTAAAGTGACAGTTCAACTCATGTCCAAAGATTTAGCTGAAGGTAAACCCAACTCAAGTGAACTAACCCAAGATATTTAATAACCAATCCACACAATAATCATCAACCGTGACATAAATAATCATCAAACTGATAAAGCTTAAAGGCGGATTAGGTGTTTTATTTAACTGAAAAGAATATTTTCTTTCTGTATATGTAATATTTACATGTCTGTGGTTGTTTCTCATTGGATGACGGCTGAGGTGGAGGTCATAGTTTGCTCAACTTTACATTGGCATGTCTGTGTCAATATTGGCCAGGAGACTGACAAAGCTTGCATTCAAAAGCAGATTTCAAGGTGCAGGAAAAATGAACGATATCCAAAAAATAATGCACCATCTTGTTAGCTGGCAAACTTTTCAGGGTGAAACATAAGAGCAAAAACACCCCTGCTTTTGAAATGTGATACACAGGCAAACATGTAAATATTTGTTACTCAAGGAAAACTTGTGAAATGGTTGATGGTTAGAAAACAGCACTGCCATCCCAGTGCCTACATGTAAAGTGTATGCTCCTGTTTTTGTATTTACACACTCTAAAAAGTGTTGAATGTCATACCAATTCCAGTGAAGAGTCTCAACATATTTCTCACTACCTTTAATAGTTTGTTAGTGTTTTTTTTTTTTTTGTGATTAACAATCACAAGAATCACACAACCAAGAAAGTAGATATAAAAGGCAGCCTGTTGATAATAGTCACTTTACGGGCCAATTGTTCTGTATCATTTTATAAGCACTGCCACCCGGAGTCGCGTGGACTCAAGCCAACCATGCCCCTCCTAAAAAAGACCCCCAAAACACTCACATCTCAAGTTCAAATGTGTTCAGTTCAACAGATTTAAAAGTGGATCTGTTCCAATGAGCCAGACTTTTTTTTTTTAAGTGGTCTTCAGGAGTAGTTCTTCAGGATTCATGAAGGTCTTTCAGCATTTTGCTTTAGACAATGCTGCTTTTTCACTTATTTTCAGTCCAGTCCTTGTACCTGACCATTTTCACTGGAATGTTTCTGTTTATTTGGTGAGCCACTTAAAACTGACCTATGAATCACTGGAGCATAAAAAGGGCACCTAACTCAAGGGATGAAGCTGTGTTGTGTCTACACAACTTAGAACCAGAACAAAGAACCAGTTTTATATGGTATCTTTAGGCACTTTGTTACTAGCAGCCTGTTGCAAAAACATATAATTTGTTCCATTTCTTTAGCTGAAAAAATGCCAAAGATAACACAGTTTGTCCTTCAAGAAGCCTGGAGAACTATTGTGGAAGGCTACTTAAAGAAATGACAAGAAAAAAATGGCTAAGAGCGTTCAGGCTGTGTTGAAGAATAAAGGTGGTCATATATTGACAGTCAAGCTCAGCAGAATTGTTCAAACTCTGTTTTTGCCTTTTATACTGTATTTTTATGTATGTTTGCACACAACTCTATAAATCACTGTAATTATTTCCTATGTTTGTAGCAAAATATAAAGAAATGAACTGCTAGCTAACAATTTTAAATTCCTATGCATACTTCAGGCATACTTAGTTAAAACTGTATATTATTCATACTTTTAGTGAGATATTTCAGCCACTTTCCCACTTCTTTAATGATCATTATTCATATTTATTATTAATATTTTAAAATAATTTATCCAATTATTTTGGCTGTCTATTTATACTGTTCTTTAGTTAATAAATTTAAACTAATGCATACTTTGGGCAACAATCTCCATATTTGCATAAAACATATACCCATATAGTTATATATTTTGCATCTACACTATATATAAAAATAAGCATTTTGTGAGATAATTTTTAGTCGTTCTCCCCACTGTTTTTTAACTACTTAATAATTACTAATTTATCCATTTATTTTACCTGTGTCTTTCTGCTGCTTAAGCAGTGCTTGTAGTCAAACCTGTTCAGGCTCTTTTATTTAAATACGGTTCTTTCAAGGGCGTAGGTTTGGTATTAACATTGGTAGGGACGTGGGCGGAATCGGGGTTCCCAGCGGGGAGTGGCTTTTGTTGTTTTTTTTTTTGCATACTAGTTGACCAATTTGTTTACTTACCCCTGAGGAAATTGCAGAAGTACCCTATGGGGTACTGGTTCCACTAGCTGGGAAATTAAAAATTAAACTAAGGCAGACTTCATGACATTCAATGCTTGGATTCATTGTGTCTTTTGCCAGTCAATTGATGACCAAATAAAAAGTAATTCAAAATACAGTGACTATTTTCTATTATAACTTCCAGTCTACTTTGAGATAAATACTTCTTAATTTCCCCCCGGGGGGTGGGAGAGGAGGCTCCTAGAGGAATCCCTTGCAGCTCTCCAGCCCCCGGGTTGACCCCTCCCTGAGTTGCGTCTGGCAGACAGACGGGCAGCGGCGGATCCAAGCAGAGTGCCTTTAAGACCCAGCGGAGCTCGGTAGGGAAACCCCGCGGCTTGAGTTGTTTCTACTCTCCAGAGTGTCAGCTAGTTATTTGTGGGGAGGCGCTGTAGCCATTTCGCCACATGAAAGCCCGATGAGCTGAACGACACAACATCCGAGTTGTTCGTGAAGAAGGAGAAATCAGCTTTGAGGAGCTCTGTGCGCACACACACGTACACGAACTTGCGCGCAAAAGACGCACAGCGCTCTCACACGCACACTTCCTCCTCTTCCACCGTGGAAAAAGAGAGAGAGAGAGAGAGAAAGGGGAATTGAGAGAAGGCGCACGAAACTTCCAACTCTCCCATGTGACAAAGAGAGGTTTGAAGATAAGGTGTATTTTTCCTCTTCGGGGTTCCTTCCCCTTTGCTCTCTCTCTCTCTCCCTCTCTTTATCTCTCTCTCTCTCAGTACCTTTGCCGGGATATTTGTGTTTCTATGAGAGTCTCTCGGCGAGAAGAGAAGTTTGGTTGTTTGCCTGGTCGGCTGAGGAGGAGGAGGAGGAGAAGAGTCTGTTTAAACGTGGGGGGAAGATGGTCCACAACGCCGCTTGGAGAAGAGGCTTGCTATGCGTCCTGACGCTCTATCTCGGCTTTGCGTCCCCGCCGTGCAAAGCTCGGATTTACACCAACCACTGGGCAGTCAGGATAGCCGGGGGACCCGAGGTGGCTGACCGGATAGCGGAAAAATACGGCTATAGGAACATGGGACAGGTAGGTGTCTTATTGCTGATTGATCCGATCAAAGTCGTCTCTAACTTGTGTGTCTGTGTTTTCGTCAACTCTTACAAGTAGGTTTATTATCTCCTTTCCCAGTCGGCAAAGGCGCACGATTAAAAATCAAGTCTGAAGTCCAAACCTGAGTGAACGAAGCTTCTCTCAAATCTTGCTGTAGCGTTCTGGATCAGTCCAGAAAAGGAGAAGCTTTAAGTAACAAAGAAAGAAGACCAGCAGCAGGATGGCACAACAGGTGCCTCCTCACTGTCTTTCCACAAAAGTCTCGTGTTTGGTCGTTTTGCCACCCAAGTGAGACGGCATAGTTTTGTTGTTTGGTTTATGAGCTTGGAAGTGACTTAAAGCAGTACTGTATGTGTGTCATTGTAGATTTCACTCAACCCCCCCCCGCCCCCCATGTGCGATCCCATTTTTTCTTAGTGAGTCCTAACACTACATCAATTTATTTTAATGTGTCCTTTCGAGCGTGCTGCTATTAAACAGGGCTGATGAGTATTTTTTCTGTACCCACAACTTTGGGAGATCAATTGAATAGAATGCCTTTATTGTCATTATACAGAATGTGCAATGAAATTGGAGAGAGCTGGTTTTGTTGTTTGTTTTTTAATTCCTCTGTACTGTACATATCTATTGTTCAAGGCCCTGCTGCATCGATTAGATCTGACATATCAGGTGGCATTGCTTAACATGGTCTAAAATTAAGATTTGGCTTAAGATTTATATTATGTTGTTTTATTCGTAAACAGGCTGCGTTTGTCGAGAAAGGAATTTATATGTTGACTTTGTCCAAATGTGCTTTTACAAAGTGTTAAAATTTTACTGATGTGTTCTTTTTGGACAAAAGAGACACAGCACACAAATGTGGACCTCACACATACGACTAAACTACGTGGGCAGTTCAAGCCTGCACTTGCCAGCGGCCAACATGAAGACAGCATGGAACAGAGAAGGGCATTCTGACAGGTTGTTGTGGGGTAGCCCAGTCAACAGCTATTGAACCACCTCCCCTCCACCTTATCCAGCCTGCCCACCCACCATACACCCTAGAGAGCAGGCCTTAATGGCCTCGTTTATACGCTCTCTTTGACGGGAACTAATGTGTGGAACCCCCACCCCTTTCCATACCACCCCCATAGGAATTTTCCTGTGGAGTGCAGTGTCGCCTCCAACCCCCACCATTCGCCCTAATTTCCATCTCAATATGGGAAGGTTCATTGGACTTTGACACCTCATAGACAAGTTTTTACTTCACTTCCTGGTTTGGGGGTCAGCTGAAAGCTGCTCCCATGGGAGCGATAACAGCACACTGTTAGTTGCCTAATGTGAACTCTGACACCCCCCCCCCTTCCTGCTGACATCAGTGCAGCACTGATGTATATGTGTGATGAACCTCAGCTGAGAGGACTTCAAAGTTTCTGTCAAGTGTTGTTCTAAATAAACTTGCTGAAACTAGTAATGAAATTATTTTTGGAAATTGCCACTAAATGAAATGAGGTTTAAAGTTGTGAAAGGAAGCAAAGCGGTTAGAGGGGGAGGGGAAAAAAAAGATGAATGGATAGGAAAAAATGTGGCAGACAATATAGTCTTCTTCACAGGGTTGGAAAGAGGAGCGCAGACAAAGATAACCACACACTGGGAGATGGGAGATGGAAGAAGGAGGGAGTGAAAGAAGGGACGATAGATGGACGGATGGATGAAAAGAGTTGGCATGGAGAGAGGGAGCACCTCGTTGGGGAATTCTGGGTAATCCTCTTAACCATGGAGCCCCCTTCCCAGACTAAGACACTGGCCCAAATTGAGTCTAAATCAGCTGACAAGGCCCAAGATGTGGATATCTGTTAAAATTGGTGTTTTGAAAAGGTGGGAGAGGACTCAGAGCCTGTGAGAGAGTCTAAAGCCAGGCATGTGCAGGAAGTGTATGCATCAACAACAACTTATTAGATTGCAAGTACAGTTTGTAGTAATGCTGCGTGATTTGTTAAAGGCATCGGGCCAATAGTGCATTGTTTTTCTATAGGTTGCTAAACAAGTGCAGTGTCTAGAGTAACATTTAGGTGTCCATAAATGTAGATATATATATTTTTTTGACAAAGCTAATCATTCACATGTCTGTGATATTGGATATAACAGTCAGCATTTTATTTTCATACCATTTGATTTGATTTTTGCCTAAGACACTACTGATTTTCTTATTCTTGGGGTTTAAGGGTTTACAGGGTAAGGGGATGGAGATGAAGTTGGTACTGGTGGTCCGCTTAATCTTTGCACATTTGCTTGCAAATATAAATACAAAGTTAAATGAATATTCTGTCAGTATTGTCCTCAATCTGGCTTCGTCCAAGAAGGCGTAATAATAATTGCCCCATGAAGCAAGAAGGTGTCAAACATACAGAGTGATTCCATCCACATGTTTGTCTTTGTAATGGTGCAGAGGACTGCAGCTTCTCATCCCCTGTGTTTTGGACATTGTTGTCCTGTTACTGAATGTGGATGCGAGGCATTGGTCTTAATCATACTTTATTTTTTATTTCTTTCAGTTGAAGTATAAACCTTTAGTTTGGTGTGGTAAATCACAGGTATGAATCAAGTCCAGAGGGAAAACATGTATCACCTTTTGGCATTTCTCGGTACTATTCTTCATGAAATGTGGATGATACGGCAATTTATTGCTTCTAGTGAGAAAAGGGTTCGGGAAAGTAAGACATCATGAATCACTGATGAAGTGTTTTTCTGCAGAATGTAGTTGTGTAATTACCAACAGTTCTGCAGAAGTTGTGAGTTACTCTGTGAGTTTTATCATTATGATACATTTTCGGTTTCCTGTAATACGCCTTCCCATATGACCACACAGCCATACCTACAGCAATAAGGGGAGCCATATTTGTAGGCTTTAATCCTGAACTGTTGTTTGAGTTGAAATTGATAGTGGTCAAAAAAGATGTACAATGAAGCATAGACATTACACTAAACGTTATGAATGTATTGTCATTTTCTCGTTTTTCATTTCATCCATCTGTAAGTTGGAGTCTGTGTACATACATGAGCTGAAAGCTGATCTGATGGGTCTGTGTGGCAGCGAATGGATCAGTGACGCGCCACAGGACCCTTGGGAGCTATGACAGTTTGATCATCTGAGGGATTGTTTGGTCTTTATCAATTATTAAAACTAATCACAGACCAGCAGCTTGCTGTCTATCATTGCTTGACTGTGGATCCTCTGTCACTCAGTCTTTGTGTGTGTCTGTACATTTGTCTGGCTTTGCAATCTGTCTCTCTGTGTTTGTCTGTTTTTGCTGTACTTGTCTGCCCTCTCTGTCTTACCTTCTTTTTTTTTTCTTTTTTTTTAAGTCCAGAGGATTTTTTCTTTTTGCTGTGACAGATTTAACAGAAATTTATGTATCATATATGAAAAAAAAACAAACATTAACATAGCACAGAAAAAAATGTCATTATAATGCAAGAAAATTACCTTTTTAGAAAATTTTTTTGAAGTACTTTGGCTCTGGTGGTTCTCACTCTTTTTGTTGATGCCAGTCTATACTAGAACGTGTGAACAGTAATAATTAGAAATTTAGTTTTTGTTCAGTCTCTTATTCTACGGCTTCACAGCTGTAACAATCGTGCAGCCGTACATATTTTAAGCAGCAAAAATGAAAGAGTCCTGCAATAATTAATATGGCTTATTGGTACCTCCATACCACGAACAGTTCCACTTATTTTTCACAGAAAAACAACATCTATCCATCCATTCATCCATTTTCTTCCGCTTATCCAGGGCTGGGTCTGGGGGGAGCAGCCTAAGAGAAGAAACCCAGACCTTCCTCTCCCCAGCCACCTCCTCCAGCTTATCTAGGGGAACACTCAGGCATTCCCAGGCCAGCTGAGAAGGTGTGAATCTCTCCAGCATGTTCTGGGTGTGCCCAGGGGCCTCTTTCCATTAGGACATGCCCGGAACACCTCTCCCAAGAGGTGCCTAGGAGGCATCCCAGTCAGATGCCCGAATCACCTCAACTGGCTCCTTTCGATGTGGAGGAGTGGCGGCTCTACTCTGAGCCCCTCTTGAATGATTGAACTTCTCACCCTGGCTCTAAAGGAGAGGCGAGCCTCTCTTTGGAGGAAGCTGATTTCCGCCTCTTGATCTTGTTCTTTCTCTCTCTATCCAAAGCTTGTGACCATAGATCAACATCAACAACCACAAAAAACAAACAAACAAACAAAAAACTAATACCAGTGCTACAGAAGTGCTGGGCCTAAAGTTTGAACCACCGATGCCAGTAGCTATTGATTCACAAATGCATCCTGTAGATTATATCCAACTTGATTTTCCTCCTGTAGACAAAACTTCCATGTGGGGTGGCTGTGGCTCAGGAGGTAGAGCAGGTCACCTACAAATCAGAAGGTTGGAGGTTTGATTCCTGGCTCCTCCGGACTGCATACCAAAGTATCCTTGGGCAAGACACTAAACCCCAAGTTGAATGTGTGTAAATGTTAGACAGTAAGCACTTAGCTGCTTGTATGAATGGGTGAATTTAAACATGTTGTATAAGCGCTATGAGTACTCAGAGCAGAAAAGAGCTATATAAGAACTAGACCACTTACCATTATATCTGCTGCTGCTAGTATTTAGTTTTCAAATATCAATCATTGTGTACTATTTCTTGGATAATGGAGACCTGCTCTCAGCAGGGATTAAATCAAATGTAAGAAGATGGTGAGATGACCACATAACTAGCAAGTTCTCCAACATGCTTAGAGCAACCAACCTGTGCCTTGCTCAGTGTTAGAAAACTCAACATCAGTGTTAATGTCAGAGGAGGTAATATTTTTGTTAGAAGAGCGTTGCAGAAAAAGGAATAATGATGATGTGTACAATGAAGTCTTTTTGTGTGTTTTGCAGATTGGGGCTCTTAAAGACCATTATCACTTCTTCCATAGTCGGACTATTAAGAGGTCGACTCTGTCCAGCCGTGGTCGCCATAGTTTTATCTCTATGGAGCCTAAGGTGAGTCTGTTGTGCTGTTTATTAAAGATTAAATATCAAAGTAGGGTTCTTCTGCTCTGAAATGATGCGGTAGTTAGTTTGACATGATCTTAATTCAAAGTCCCTTTCCTGGATACCTTGTGGCATTCATATTTGTATAAAGTTCATTCATGTGATGGCGATGACTGATTATCAACTGAGCAAACTCCATCTGCTAATGAAGAGCATGAGGTTCTGTTTGCAGTTCTGGAAAAAGTGGACCTTGAGTTAAGATGGCTTAAACTGATGAGTTAAATATTAACTTACAGCATACACTGAGGACCTTTTGCCAGAATCTACCACGTTTTTGTTTGACAGAGGTGTATGAAAAGTCAGAGGCTTTTCTTGACAGTTTTCCTGTCATCTCGTCCTGCACTGATACGTCCTGTGAACAGACAGGTGAATAATGATGAAATCGGGCCTGTTGTGCTACTTTTAGTTTAAATTTGATGGAAAGGTTTACAGTAGGGGTGAGATAAAGCAACATACAAATATAATTTTCCTTGAAATAAAGTTGTTATAAACCTTGTCTTTTGCCTTCAGAACTGCCCTAATTCTTTGTAGCATAGATTCGATGAGGTGCTGGAAACAGTCCTCAGAGATTTTGGTCCATTTTGACATGATGGCATCACACAGTTGCTGCAGCTTTATCAGCTGCACGTCCATGATATGAATCTCCTGTTCCACCTCTCATTGTCATGTTCAAGAAAGCCATTTGAGACGATTTGAGCTTTTTGTTATCCTGCTGGAAGCAACCATCAGAATCACAGTCAGATCAGTTTGCATATTAACGATCATGATACTGAGCTTGTGGCTCATTGTTAGGCAGTGTTGCTAGTTTCGGTCTTTATAAAGCTGAGGAAGCCTGCTGTCAGGTGAGACTGAAGAAGTCAGTTGGATGACTGATGAAACATTTCTCCCATTGAAAACACTGCATCCAGATAAACAGTCAACCTTTTGGGATTTCCTTACCTGAAACTTTGAGCATGCATCAGGACAGGTAGTAGGCCGTCTTGACCATGTCTACATGCCTAAATGCACCGCACTGCTGTCATGCGTTTGGTAGGTTAGGTTATTAAGAAAGTCCTAGAAAAGCACGACTGCCAGTTAAATGGATCTTTTAAATCAAAATTCTGAACTTTTCTTTCCAAGTATGGAGATTACAGTGAAGCCCCAGCTGCTCTCTGTTTTCCTCATAATGAACTGATAGTTTATCTTGATCTTAGCCAGAGGAAGCTATTTGTGGCAGATCTAGTGCTACAAACCTCCTACTGAATCAGTCATGTACAAAACATTTTTGGCCCAGTGGTCGTTAATCATATTAAATCAGAATATTTGTAAATGAATAGTTATTTATTATGAGGTCTGTTGTGGTTTTACATCACTATGGGAAGGATTACTTTTGTAACTATAAAATACAGGCTTCCAAAACATCGTAGTAAACTCAACAATATGCTTTTTGTCAGGTGGGGAGGCCGGCCTTTGAACAAGAGTTTGACCTAAATCACTGTCAGTGCTCTTCTCATCACTTCACCAGGTCACCAATTATAAATGAATGAATTATAAATGAAGCCTCTACATCACAACACTCTGAGCTTCATCAAAGCACAGGGGACAAATTACGAAATCAAACTTGTTGGTTCAGTAAAAGCACATGATGTGTATGTATATTTTCATAATACTCACAGTTACTGATGTCTTGTTTATGTTTACGGTAGATTCAGATATCTTTGAAGTACAAGTCAGTTTGTAGAAATGACTTGTCCACGACATGTGGAGTCTCCTTATCTTACCGTTTGCATGTTTTTGTCATCATTGTATCTGTCTCAGACTTGTTGATGTCTGCCTGTTTGATGAAGTGGGTCACTTTCTTAAACAGGCTGAGACTTGATCCTGAGAAAACAGGACAAAGACACCTTTTGTAGGAGTGTTTACATACAGCAGCAATGGGCTGGCGTGCATATTCTGAACAGTGAATTCGGCTGCATAAATTTGTGTCACATAAATGCACACCAACTACTGAAGAATGATGATGCATCAGTGTGATTACTGGAAGACGGGATGAAAGGGGAGAAGAGAAAAGATGTCACTTTCACCTTCTTTTATCCACTTCTCTGTTTTCCTCTCTCATTGTTTCTTTTCAGTTTCCTTTCTCTGCAATTTTGGCCCACTCAGCTGTTTTTGTTCACCTGCTGTCATCACCTGTCATGCCTTTTCTTTTCACCTCCTCGAACTCTCTCTTCCCTCTTTTCTCACTGCTGCATTCTGTGTACTCGTCCCCCTCCCTCCGTCTTTGGTTCTCTTGCCCTCTTGGGCCTGACACTGTGCCACGGTGGAGGAAGGTTTGTGTCCTGATGCCAGCTGGCTGAGAGACTGAGAGATTTTAAAAGACTAGATCAGAGAGAAGAGGTTAAATGACAGAAAAGAGAAGATGAGCTATTACAACAGATGGAAGCGGGGTGTCAAGAAGTGGAGTGGAGAGAAATGGAGCTGTCAGTGTTTCCCTGCCTGACAGGCTATCCTTTCTGCAGACCTGTCTACGGGTTTGGGATCAACATGACAGCCAGTTTGGCAACAGCATAGTCTGGCATTCGACTAATGAGGTTTTGCAATCAGGTTTTGTAATAATGACAGCTGTGTGTGTTTTGTGTGCAAGTGAGTCAGAGGGGTGTAGCGATGCCGTGGAAGGCGCACCCTGCCATCCACAGTACTTGCTGGCACGCATGTTACCATGGTGATAAGGCACAGCACAGATTACCACTTTATGGCACCCACCTAACTGCAGTATCACTTTCCTCTCAGGTCAAAGTCCGTTTCTTTTTCCAGGCTAGTAGAAGCTCCTTGGCCTGGAGAGGGCATGTGTCGTCACCTTGACTGTTAACCCGGGGAAAAGGGGTATATGAAACGGATTCTGCAAAAGGCAAGAAAGTATTTTCGGTACTGCAAGCTTTCCTTTGTAGTCCAAGTAGTATTGATGAATCACATTTGAGCAGCTTTTGGCTGCATAGAGGTAAACAGTCCATGTTGGGGGGTGGTGGTGGTGGGGTGCTGAAATGCAATCTCAAAACTGTTGGCCACTGATGCCACATAGCTTTTGAAAATGAGATCTACAGCCGTAAACAATGACAAGTGGACTTAAGAGGAAGTGTTGTCCCAGATAACTGCTGGCTACAAAGGAAGCCCTGAAATATTGGCTCTTTCCACAGAGACTAAAGCATCAGGGGGTTGCCGATGGGTTCTCAGATTGGGCTTAGTTCAGCTTGACATATTTCCTATAAATGTTGCTGTTGGGGCCCCAACCATTGTAGTAATTCTGGACTCACTACCTAGAATGTAGAAATGTTGTGAAACCTACAGAAATGGCCTCAGAATAACTGATATTTGTTTCTCAAACAAACACAATCGGTTCAAGTTTTATATCTTCTCATTTCTGTCTCGAGTGTGATGCTGTCTACATGCACGACGACATCGATGGCTGTCACTGCTGTCACAAGAGAGAGCCTACACCATGCTGTGTCTGTGAAAAAAAATGCATGACTGCATTGTTATTTTTTGATATTACTTGTGGCTTATTTATTAACCTTTTTTCCTCTAGGCTGTTGCTGTAATTTCAAGTCAAAGTAGGTCGAAGAAAACTTTTGACCATAGGCTGTTTTGGTGCTGGTGGCAAATGCTATCCATACTGTAACCAGTTTATCCCACCACATAGAGAGGTCATAGTCATTGTTGTTCTGTTTCATGTACCTGAATGTAAACAAGGGGGGAAAAAAGAGTGTTGCCCAGAGCCACAAATGTGTGGACATATCTATTTTTCAAGTCTCTGCAGCAAAAGTTTTCTTCCTCAGCTGGTCGTGGATATCAGCATCTATTTGGTACAGTTCAGTATGCTCTCTTTCTGAGTATTTCTTTACCTTCTCTTCCTTTTGCCTCCCAGCTTCCTCTTCTCCAGTCATTGTACTGCAATTCAAATGAGCAAAGTTGGACATAAAAGTAAAAATAACTTTAACTTTGGTGTTAATCAAAAGTTTGACAACTAAGTCACATAATGTGCATACTTCATATATTCAGGCAAGCTTTTGAAATTAATTGTAAAATTCATGCTTACATGGAAAGCGGTAGGAGGCTCATGAACTTGTTGAGTACAAAGATAGCATACCCCCCCTAAAATACCCTTTTGCCCTAGCACTGAATAGATTGAATAGATGGCAAATGCCTAATTAATGTTTATTCAAATGACATTGTTTCAATGCCATGTGCAATCTTCACATTTATCAAATGTTCTGTTGTGGAGTTTTAGAAATCCGGTTATTAGCTGTTCTTAGGAGTTGTGCCCGGTGTGGTCTGCTGCTGTAGCCCACATTTCTTCCTAATTCTGATCCTTGATTTGAACTTCAGCAGGTGGTCTTGACCATGTCTACATACCTAAATGCACTGAGTAGCTGCCATGTGATTGGCTGTTCAGATATATACACACCTTGTCTTTAATATTAAGCAGCACTCAGCATCTTGCTCAGTTTTGCTGACGCATGTTCGTGATTCCTTCATATTGGGAGTTTGGGCAGCCGCAGACTCTTTTGTTGTTTTAGTCATTCACTTTAGGTTTTGTTGCAAGGCGAGTTCAAGCATACTTAGTCTGCTTTGCCTGAATTCTATTTCCAGACATTTCAAGTTTACTGTAAACAACAATTACAGCACAGCAGTGGTTGTTTTCTCCTTTTGTAATGTCCTTTTGATGTGTGTGCAGAGATTAGTAGAGAGAAACAACTGCCGAATGCCTTCTTACTGGAGGAGCATGGAGCTTCCAGCCGTTTTCACTTAGCAAGACTCTTGTTTACTTGAGGTCATCTATTCAGACATGTGGATGAAAACTGAGAGCCAGGTGTGGTTTACAGCTGAATTCTCACCGGGATAGACTAAACTGCAAAATAGCTGTGACAACTAAATTAAATTTGAAACCTTTATTTCTCTGCCACGTCAGGAAGACAGTTTACCACATAGTAAAACTAACTGAATGAGCTCAGATCTACTTAAACACTTAAACAATTAAAATATGCTCAATATTTGTCTCTTATGGCTCACTGAATTTCTTTTTTCCACTACATGGATGCCTTCAGAGCTCACTGTATTCATAAATATGTAGAAGACAAGGCTGCTCATTGCATTAAGGACAACACAGCTAGTGTAGCTATCCTGGCCCGCAGGGATAATATGCATACCCTTAGAGATGAGAGACTCTGCTTAGTCCCAGGCCGAGACTCGTGAATTTTTGTCTTGAACTTGTTTACCAAATGAACCATTAAATAGTCAAAACCTTGAGAGGAGCTCCTACAACTAGCTCTTGCCATTTGTGATGGCTGGGTTTGGACTAAGTTTCCCTTTAAAGAAGACGAGAACTGGTTTCTCACGTTGCTGTGAAGGTTTCAGTGGGTGTTCTGCTTACTACCCTTTGGCTTTTTTTTTTTTTTTTTAAACCCCCCAGCTTACTTTTTTTTTTGCCTGCAGCTCAAACATCGTCACACAAACAGCAGTAAAAGTGGATCAATTTGTTCCCATTTGTTCTATTGAAGTGAACTCTTCCCCAGTTTCCCCTGGTTACTGACCCAGCCAGCTAGAGCCACCTGCAAACCCTTACACAGAGAGTGAATGAGAGTGAGAGCGAGGGAGGGAGGAAGGGGGTTGGAGTAGTAATGAGAGAGAAAGACAGCCCATCTGAGAGAGAAATGGGCATCTGCAGAGAAGATGATCAAAAAATGGAGTGAAGGAGGGATGGGGAGAAAGAAGCTGATGAGGAAAGAGATTAAAAAAAAAAAAAGTGAGATAGAGGGAGTCGGACTGGGAGAAAAGGGAGGGTGACAGAGGTACAGGTGCTACCAGATCATTCCTCTGCTCCACCAAGCTGCCGTTAAATGAATGGACGAGGTCATTATGCCCCAGAGCCAGCCAGTGAATTGGCACTGACACAATGGCAGTGATACATGGGCAAGTTTTAGAGGCAATAATACAGGGCAATATTGGCTTTGTTTGGATAGCGCCTCACATTCATGACACAATTGATGTGGATAACTGCAGGCTCTTATCAGTGAGTGATTTTTAGCAGACACAATAAAAGATGGCATTATTCTCACTGGCTTCAGAAAAACTGTTACATATGCCCTTATCTGCCTCCGGTCATCTAAGAAAAGACAGGATAAAGATGTATTTTTTAATAAAAATGAATCCAAGTAAAGAAATGCAATGTCAGCTGTAGCACTAGCAGTATAAAGTTGAGACTTATATTACTGAGATGAAGAATTTATCATAAAATGGGTCATAAAAGGGTTAAACACATGTACATTATACAGCTCAGTTTCACAGCAGTTTAGTTTAATCTGTTTCTAGACACAAAGTTTTCTTTGTGTAGGTGTGTGTGTGTGTGTATATGTGTGTGTGTTCCTGAACATGAAACTCACAACACTGTTTGTCCTTGAACATGATTTTTCATCTGCGTGGTCTCCTATGCTCGTGTACATGTATACATGAAATGAATATTTTCCAGAGCTGTGGTGAAATACACAGTTTATCTGAGCATCTTCTAACCATTTTTTAAAATTTATTAGTAGTATTTTTTGTGTCGGCGTAAGCAACAGTGAGTGAATATACAAAGGTTAATAATAGTAATAGCTTGTGCTAGTTAGCCATGTGAGCTATTAAAACAGTTTGGTGAAAGCTGCTGAAAGATGTTTATAGACCCCCTCAGGTAATGGAAATGCATCAGAATAATAGAGTTTACCTTTGATCATGACTGGATTGTGAACAAAGGATCAAGGAGGTTGTACTCATTTTGATATTGTTGGTCAGAGTTTGCTTGAATAATTTCCTTTTGGTTTCACAAATGTTTGAAATCATCTTCGCCTTCATGAACAGAAAAATGTGCAACTTTGTCACTGAGAACTGAAAATGCCTCCTCTGCAAAGAAGAAGCATGCTTCTGTGTTTCAGCTGAGCCCTTTTTCATTCACCACATTAAGAGTTTAGTCAAGAAACTGTATTAAATCCCAGTAGGTGGTAGGTTTAGTCTCTTGCTCAAAGGCGCTTCAGTAGGGTCTACACTTGCTAGCATGCAGAAGCATTTAAAATTCCAGCTCTGTGGTTGGTGTCCTTTTTCATTAAGCCACTACTACAAAATCTTTTAAATTCCTCTGAACATGTGTTTCTTGTCCAAGACATCTGAGGCAAATGGCACATTTAACTGCAACTTCAGCAAAATCGTTTTTTCTTTTTCTTTTTTGCCATTTGTGAAGTGTTTGTCTCGCCCGTGATGGCGGTGAGGGGGGATTTGCGGCTGCATGAGGCAGACCTCCTTGAAATTGTCAAGTTGCGGACAAGAGCAGTTAAGAGTTACACTGCTGATCAAAGATTGTGGTCGATGCTATGCTAATGTATGCAAATTGTAATGATACACCAGTGGTTTTGCGCAGACACACTCGCGCACAATTCTTGATGACAGTGTTGTTTTGAGGCTAATGGGCTGTGTAAACGGTTGCTTTGAAGCTGATGGTCCTGATAAAAGCTGGAGTGAAATGAGCTGAGACCTTGGCAGACGGGAGAAGCATTGTGCTAAAATAAAATATCTCACAGGGTTTTTCCTTTTTTACACTTTATCTTTCTCTCTGCCCGGTTCCCCATTACTTTCCTATCTTCCTTTTTTTTCTTTTTGGGAGGTCATTTATTGAATTACATCATCTTCAGATTTTTCCTTTCCCTCCTTCACAGTCTGTAAAGAGGTACATACTTGAGTTATTAAATCAGTTATTTATAAGCTCAGTTATCCTCCTTCACTTTCTCTCTTTTGGTCTCTCTTGCTGTTTGTTTTCCCCTTCCTTTCCAGCTCTTTATTTTTTTATTATTAACTCTCTTAGGACTCATTCTCTTCAGGTCTTTATCGCCTCTCCTCTCCTCTCATCTTGTCTTGTTGCCTCGCTCTCAAACTCTCTGGAGAGAGCCTGGCAGATTGTTTCAGTGCATGAGAGCAGATAATCACTCTGCAGTCATTATGGCAGCTATTCTCTTTTTTCCCCTTCTCTTCTCTTCCTCTGTCTGCTGGAGCTGTATTGATGTGGAGAAATGCTTTGTCTTTTTTAAAGTCGGACATAGCTCAATAAAGCCTCAGATTTCTGGGACTGTCGAGCCGAGCAACAAAACAAAAACACTCATGGAGTGAAAATTATTCCATTGATTATCTGCTGTCTATGCATCGTGTATACAGGTGGACACTGAAGATGCTGTGCCAAGCATCTCAGAAAGATCGCACAGTTCTGAAAATGCTGTATAAAGAAGTACTACCTCAGCATTTCATGTAAATATGCACTATTCTCAGAGTAAACTTAAAAAAAAAAAAATCTTCCAAAACTCTTGCACAATCATGTTTAGGTCCAGACTTGGCCCGGAGAATCCCTGAATCATTTATCACAGGAATGTTTACATCTCAGACAGTACTACGCTGTTTTGTGCCAGTCATATGCCTGCTAATATTTCAGATTCTGTGTTAACATTGTTGGGTCCGTGTAAACCCCTGATCGAGTCTTTTTAGACAGATGAAGTGCTGTAGACTAAACACAAGGTCTGAGGATTTTAAGAGGAGCTGATCGGGGCCGTGCAAGTGGGTCCAGCCGTCTTGTTCGGATCCAGCAGTGCTGATTTTGAAATCGGAAAATTCCGCCTTAAAGTCTGAACGAGAATCCTGCCAAGGAATGCCTCTGTGCCTTGAAGCAAGCCCATAACATTTGAGAGATTGATGTTACCTGAGAGTGCATATGTGTGTGTGTGTGTGTGTGTGTGTGTGTGTGTGTGTGTCTGTCTGTGTGCGTGTCTGTCTGTGTGTGTCTGTGTTAGTCCATTTTATAGAAAGGGAGAAGTGAACTGATGAACCCTGAGGCTAAATGTAACACTGAGATGGTTAAAATTATACGCTCTAAAAATAAATCATGATTATTATGAGGCTTCCTCACATATATTGGACTCTTTTTTTTTTTGACTTGCAGTGTCTCGTTTTACCACCTTTTAAAAGGGGAGATAGCACATAAAACCTTGTTATACTTATTTATAGACAGTCCATAGGGATGAAACTACTTTAAGGCTGAGCACTGGCAGAAAAACTGTCCCCTTAGGCAGTGCCTCTTTCTACAGTGAAGGAAAAAAATTGTAATCTAGACTCATGGTTTAACCATGGCAAAGTACAATTCTCTTTCACTGCCTTCTACTTTTTTCTGTCTGGTTGGGTATAGTGTTGTATATTCTCTGGAAGTGGTTTCTATCTTTGTCCTCTATGTGTTCATCACATAAGGCATATAACATTTTTTAAAATTTTTATTAAAGATGCACATTTTTAAAATCCTCCTAAAATATTGTCTCACCTTAAGTATTCAGTTCATAGGAACTCCACCTGTTGACTGGTTGTGTCATGTCCAACGTAATTCTGCTACTCTGTATTATTATCCTAAGCCTCCACAGTTTCTGCTACAGTATCTCCTGTCTCTGTTTATGTGTTTCAGGTGGAGTGGATACAGCAGCAGGTGGTGAAGAGGAGGATCAAGAGGGATTACAGACCGGCCCCACCCCTTTCCCTGTCAAGCCCCGCCCACAGCAGCCCAGCCCAAAACAACATATTCTATAATGATGCCAAGTGGAACAGTATGTGGTATATTGTAAGTCCAGTGTATATTTATACCAGGTTTATAAATAACATCATTACCCTCTTAAAATAATGGCCTAAGTAATTTTTTTAATGAAAGTTTTATTTTTTGCCTAAATCATCATATTTTCAATGCTTTTTGTCTTATCTGAAAAACCTGAAAAAAAAAAAAATTCCTACATAGGCTGCAGCCCATGAACTGAGTATATACAACACTCATCTAGTCTGCTAGGAGGATTGCATTCTGTTCTTTGCTCACATTTATCCTGTTTGTGGGTCAAAGGTCAGCTTAGGCCATGGCATTGTCCTGATTACTGCAGTTGAGCTGAGGGATTTATTTGTCTGCGTGTGCGCGTGTGTGTGTTATACTAAATAACAGAAGGAAGAGGCGATACAGGTGCTTTTTTAAATGTATTTTTTTGCTGCATAGATAAACTTTTATACACCCCCACAAAGAGATGTCATTCAGAACTGAAGGAAAATGAGCCATATTGCAATAGCTCCATTTAATAAAAAAAAAACAAACTAAAAATATAACAGGCTGTTTTGACTATCAGATGATGAGAAATGGTAGGGAATGATTGCTCTCAAATAAGGTAACCTTATAATTTTTGACTTGTGCTTCGTTATTCCATCCTGAGCCAGGAAGAGCCCGGCATTAATGATAAAATTTAGCCTTTATCTGAACTCCAGGTGAAATTAAGGGACAAGGTTCTTTGTGTATTTGTAAGTATTTGTCACAGAGACACGTGTGCGCTTCTGTTTCTGCATATTGCTTTTTTTTTCTTTGCCTTGGCTGTTTGCACACACGCTTCAGATTCACATTGCAGAGATTTGCTGGTTTATCACTTCTGTTTGCGTACACCCTCAGATCACTGCTCTTTATACATTTGTGTGCGTGGTTCAGTGTTCCCAGCTCTGTCAATTGTTAACTCAGTATAGATAACTGCTGATACTTTGACCAGAGGCTGTATATATTTTCCAGACTTTCTGAACTTCATGTGTGTGTGTGTTTTGAAGCTTAGATGGAAAAACAAGCTTTCTCCGGGTCTTTTCTAACAAAATTGCCTTACACAGCCTTTGGCTGAGCCATTGACTGACTGTTTCAAATAAATTGTCAGATATCGTAGGATTTTATTGACTTGTGTTAGAAAAATAGCAAAGTGCTTCTAATCAATAAATAGTGTGTGAGGCAGTAATTTAGGGTTAAACATTAGACATCTAAATGTCACTTTAACCTTTAGAAAATGAATTAAAGCATGTGACTCGTAGCTTTGAATGAGATTTGCTGTGAACGATATTGAAATGCCAACGTGACACTCAACAACAGTGACCATAATGATGATGGTGTGGGAGGCGGGACTAATGAAATCCTGCCTGTGTGAGATGAAATGATCAGTATGAAGCTGTTGAATGCCTTTCGAATTGTCGTGCTCCAGTCGAAGAAGAAAAGTGTGTGAAAGCAGAGGCACATCTGCTCATGTTATCGATCCACACCATTCTTTTCCCTGCCACTGTCAGTTTGTGGGAGATTAGTAAAATTTCAGAAAAGTTTTATTTTTTAGTTGCAGACAGTGCGGTGCTGCAGTGGTGCAACTCTGGGAGCTCTGATTACCTTCTGCAATCCAAGGATAATGCATGTTAGCTTAATTGGTGATTCTAAATTGGCTGCAGGTGTGGATGGGACTTTGTGTCTGTCGCTCTGTGTTAGCCTTATAATGGACTGGCGACCTGTGCTGCCTTTTAGACCTGTGTCAGCTGGGATAGGCTCCAGCCTGCAGCCTTGAATTGGATAAATGTTTAAGAAGATGGATGGATAGATGGATAGATGAATGTCTTTGGTTGCTGGAATTCCAAATTATGTGTCAGTCACACATCGTGATCCAGGATAATAGTTTAGGCTTGGTGATGGAAGTCCCTCTCTGGATTTAAAGTGTCTTTATTAAGTTAGATCCTTATTGCAGGACAGTAACTGTATTATAATGAGAAAAGCTGATGTGCTGTGATAGTTGAGAGCCAGCGGAGTAGGATGTTATAGTCAAGTGAAGGTAGCTTGGCAAAAAATCAGTTTCTTTGATCAGTTTTCTCTGAGTAGGAAAAAAAACACACAGGTTTTTCACCAGAAGTACAACTGTCTGAGTTGGAACACAGCTTTGAACAAAAAAGACTCAACACTCAGGTGCACAGAAGCTCCTCTGCCATGAGCTTGATGTCATTGGTGTTTTTTTTCCCTCCCCCCACTGTCAGAAAGCTTGCCAGCATTGACAAAAGGAATTAGTAAGCCTGGAGGCATATGATTCCGGTGATTTGGACAATTTGGAACGAGTTCTCAGTTGGAACTGGTTCTGGATTCCCATCCCTATTCTTGGCACCCCTTTTGAAATGACATCATGCAGGTCTTGAATGGCAGCAAGTAATGACTGGTTGATGATCAGTATGTAGTTGCAGTTAGATTTTACTGTATTCGTATATGTCTATAACACTCTTTAATGGTTGAACCACACTGTATGAGAGATTTTTCCAAAACACCAGACTTTAGCTTGATTGGAGTTGTTAAAGTAAGATTGTTCCTCTCTAAATGAAATGAACACGCACCTGCCTGCTCTAATTTAGTCACATGGTTACACTCATAACCTAAGTTGAACATCTGCAAGACCGTGATGGAGTTCCTAAACTCCCATCTCATATGTTTCTCCACCTGCTCTCCTCTCACCATCTGCTTCAATCTCTGCAGCACTGCAACGATGATGTCCATAATTGCCAGTCGGATATGAACATCATGGGAGCGTGGAAGAGGGGCTACACGGGTAAAAACGTGGTGGTGACCATACTAGATGACGGCATTGAGAGGAACCACCCAGACCTCTATCAGAACTACGTGAGTGTGTATGTATGCACGTGTAGGCTGGCTATGAGTGGCAGTGTGTGTGCATATTGGCTTTAAGTCAGTGGGCATTTGCATGTGTTTGCATTAGTGGCTATGAGTCTGCCTCATAGTACTCTGGTAAATATATAGCAAATCAGTGCTCCTTTCTTATCAAAAAAGCACCTTAGGATGCTACACTATGAAAAGGCACAAATGAAAATGCACAAAAAAAAATCACATGATTATAATTGTGATTTTAATAATAGAAATTATATTTTGTAAGCATGTAATTAAGTCATGTTACAGAAGACAGGAGTCATATGATCAACTAGATTATGATATTTTCTGCCAAGCGGATCAGATAATCATGCGTCTGTGAAGCCATTCCAGAGGAAAACTTCCTTAAACCTGCCGATGTGCAGGTATGCTGCGTGTACATGTTTATCTGTCTGTGGCTACATACTTTACTGTGTGTGCGTGCTGAGGTATGTTTACCTCAGAGACCGAGACATGATAGTTGGAGTAACTTGTTGGCCTGAGGCAGCAGGTAAGGCCATCAATCAGCTGCACAGATGAAATGATTCACACCCTGTTTGGCAGCGCCTGCACGGCTGTTATTAGTTACTCTTAATGCTTGGATTTGTTTATGCCAAAGGGCGAGAGGTCCAGCAGATTGAGTTAGCTTTGATTGCGTTCGATTTACAAAACTGTTGTGAGTGGTGTTGATATGAACTGTTTGATTAGGTTAGAGAAGCTTTCTGTTGATCTACAAGCCAGTTATACACACACACACTCTCACACACAGCACTGGACCTACTCTGCTAATGAATTAACTTGTTTACTTGATATTTCCCCACGGTCTGTATTATAGCAGTCGCTTTGGTGTTTTGATATACTTGTGTTAACCTCTGTATCTGCTCCAGGACCCTAAGGCAAGCTATGACGTCAATAGCAACGATGTGGATCCCATGCCTCGATATGACGCGACCAACGAGAACAAGTAAGGGGGGAAAGAAAATCTACCCACAACTGAGAGAGAGAATTGAATTCTGTTTTCAGAAAATAAGCATGTGGCTTCACTGTTTTGTTTTTGCCAAAAGCTCTTCAGCATCTTATTTTTTTTTCCTGATTGATTTTTACAAGAAGCTCTGTGCTGCAATATGTTTGTATTTGCTGAGTCCTGACTTTGTTGTGGTGCGATGAGTTATATTAGTGTATTTGATTGTGACATTTGCGGGTGGGTTGTGGTTTTTCTGTTTGGAATAACGTGTGTGTAAGAGTGGAAAAAAGAAACTCGCTTGCTCATGCACTTGTCTTGTGCCAGTTTGGCTTTGGCTTAGTTAGTGATTTTTGTGTGTGTGTATGTGTGTGTTTGGCACAGCAGCCCAAGTTCCGTGGCAGTGGCTCAGTCCCTGCTGGTAATACATTGTCTTAAAGAGACACGAGGGCTACGGTGCCGCTTAACGAGCTGGTTTCCGTTGTGGTTTGAATTCATATTTGAATGTGACATGTGTGGAACAGAAATCTGGTTTATTTTTGGTTTTCTAGATTATCATTGTCTTTATGGTTAAGTCTAAAATCTGCAGATAATTTAATCTGAACATGGTGGTCTCATCTTCCACTGGAGCTGAATGGAAGAGGCACATAATCTGTTAGAAAGGTAAAGGGATAAGCTAAATATAACTACATCTGGGGGAAAAAAATGCAGATTGTTGTCAGACCTTGTGTTGTATGGAAGTTATATAATGGTTGTGGATTTAAATCAGATGTCTATGTGTACAAGGAGCGAGGAGGAGGGAATAAACAAGTGCCTTATCACTATATCAGTCTCCTGTACAGCTCTCTGTACAGTGAACTGAAATATTCTCCACAGGTTATTGAAATATAATGTGACAAAAATGGGGAGAAAATACTGTCATGTCAGTCAGATTCTTTTAAGTGTAAGAGGCAAAATTTTGTAATACTGAGTTATATTGAGTTGGTTTTGGTTTGTCTGCTTTCTATTTAAAACTTGGAGCTTCACTGACCTACAATTAGGACCACAAGTTTTTGGACAATGACACTTTTTTATTTTGTATTTTGCCTCTCTGCACGACCACAGTAGATTTTCAAACAAACAATCAAGATGTGGTTGAAGTGCAGACTTTCAGCTTTAAGTAAAGGGGTTTACCAAAAGTATGGCTGTTAGTGAATCACTGGGATAACACATAGGTCCTATTGTCCATGTGCATACTGTTGTTCTTGCATTATCACGTTCACAAGATGTTCAGAAAACCTGACCTCTGACCTAGACCATTAGCTCAAGGTTGCAGAGATTTGAGACTTGTCTAAGATTTTTAGTAGATGCATCTTTAGTGGGAATTTTAACATCCTACCTCACATCGTTCTCACATCCAGAAAAACCTGACCTCTGACCTCTAACCTTGACCCAAATCTGGCAACCCCCCCACCCAAAAAAAATCACATGATCTAGGGCCATCTTTCGTGCAGACTTGATGTGAATCAAACTGGTAGCTTTGCTGTAATATTGTTAACAAACAGGCAAACAAACATACCAAAAACAAGAAGATAAAAGATCTTGACTTGATCTGTAAATACTGTTGATGCGCATGCTGAGTGAAACTAGGGGAAAAACATCTTCCTGCAAATTGATTTTTACTGTGACAGCCTTTAAGCTGCCGGTGTTACCGCTCTGTAAGATTAAGTAACTTCTAGAGAATATAAATGTAAGATTTAGTGATAATCTTCAGAGGGACTGGGATCGGAAAAAAATTCAGAGACAAGCAAAAAACTGCATAAAACTAAAAGAAGAAAATGAAATGGGAGTTTAAAAAAAAATCAGAAATTAAATTGAGCCTAATTCATAAAGAATCAACAAGAATGCTTTGAATCAGGGCCAAAACAAACAAACAAACAAAACAAAATCTGATGCACACCAGTGATGGCTGTATCCTTAAAAACCTTTACAAAGTTAAAAAGTGTCCGTTTGCATTTGAAATGTCCGCACTTTAGTAACATTCATTGCACAAACGTTGTATAGTTCTGGCTGAACTGAGAGACCCCTGAGTGACTGTGACACAGATGTGCAGAAAATGGAAAATACGGGCAGACACAAAGACTGGAGTGACGGTCACACGGACCATTTTATGGATTACTGGAGTGAAGTGAACTGAGCAGAGACTGTTGAAGTATTTTGAAAGAAGGAGCCAGCAGCTTGGCTCATTAACTGTGATAAAGGGGCCTATCACTGATGTGCAGCCATTTGATGTGTTATACTTTAACCCTCACAGCTGTATTTGTGTTAACATTTCTGTAATCTTGTGAGGCAACATAGTATTTGAAGATTACCAGATTTTTTTTATAGCATTTGTATTTTTAATATCTAAACTTGTATGTAAAACAAAATGCTCAAAACCTGGTGCTATTTGCTTTACTGTGCACCAGTGTAAAGTGGTGGTTCTCAAAGTGGACCCTACAACTCGTAGCCAAATTTTTAAGTGCATATCTCTGTCCTTTGCTCTCACCCATGCTACCTTTAGACCAGTAGAAAATCTGATAGGATTGTAACACATGAAGGCGCATGCTTCCGAAGTATTTAGACCAGAAAACATTTAGAACATAAATACTCCAATCACTTCTAATATAGAAATAAGTGTTACGGTTATGATGGTAGCATATATTAGAAGAATATCCATCTTCTAATGGGGAAAATCTGTTTAAGTAATATAGATCTCCTGGATATGACTATTTATGTGTTTTCATGTAGCTTAATGGTAGCAGAAACATAGATATTGCAGTGTGCACCTTTGTTTAGCGAGGGCAGTTATAGCTTATATTTTGGCATTTCAATTAAGCTCTTAAATCAGTGTTAACTTGAGTGCATCAGGTGACTGTGGAGCAAACTTTCCTCTGTCTGACTGTGGGGGGGGTCTTGATAGCTAGATGCTGGGTTTCCATGGCAACGGTCAGAGCTGTTTCCGGGGGGCGGGGGTGGGGGTATTTGGTGTAGGCGTGATGATGCAGATGTTCTCTGTGGGAGGTGTGCGTGTGTGTGGATCCAGAAAGTGGTGTTTTTGAGCAGGCGGCGGACGCAAACATACCATGTTTGTTTACGCTGGTCCCTGACCCAGGTCGATTGTCACCACTGCAGTTACTGAAGGAATGTTACCCTGGTGTGTGTGTGTGTGTGTGTGTGTTTGTTTGTGTTCTTGTGTGTACATGCATGCATTTTTAACTGTTAGAGAAGTTTGAGCAGTTTAACATACTAGATTATTTCAGCTATTTCCTGTGTGCATTTGGGGAGCACATTACTTGCATGCTGCGCTCAGAAAATATCTTAAAAGGACCAAACTGTGTGCTTGCCTGCGTGCATGCTTGCCTGCGTGCGTGCGTGCATGCGCGTTTGTGGAGCATTGGCACTGAGGTCTCCAAACATTTGTCCTGATAGGCTTACGAATGATGAACTACCTCCTCTTTCATCTTCTGTCAGGAAATAAAATAAGAATTGCAGAAATATTTATAGTGTTTCTTACATACAACACTTATTACACTTCAACCATGTTGTTTATGGTTACTTCAGCAGGAATGTACATATTTGTCCCTGAGAGAGCGTGGCTACATGTCTGGTCATTCCCCTTCAGATGCAGCGTGTTTATGTGATAGTTTGTGTGTGTGTGATCCTGCTTGTGTATACATTTACTCATCGAGGACATTCTCCAGCTCAGATACATGATCTGTGTGTGCGTGTGTGTGTGTGTGTTTAGATTTTTGTAATAAGCTGTTCATTTCCACTCTTTCCCCAGACACGGCACACGGTGTGCGGGTGAAGTTGCTGCAGCTGCAAACAACTCCCACTGCATTGTGGGAATTGCCTACAATGCTAGAATAGGAGGTGAGCGATGTGTTATATTTGCTCTTTTCAGAAGAGACCTGTGTCATAAGGATTTGTTAGTGTGATTAAGCCTTAAGAACCTCTAATGCATTTCAAAGGATGCTAAAGAGCCTCAGAACTGCCACTGCTGAACCTCTGTCTGTTCTGGTGTCACTGCCTTTCTGATTGTCATTAACCTATACAGAATTACTGCACCAGTTTAGTGTAATGTAAGGTTTTTCATGTCTCACACACCATCAATGATGTGACTGCTAGGCCATGGTGATGTCTGCCTGCCTCTGTTTATGTATGCCATTATAACTGGGACAACTGAAATGTGCTAGAAGATTTAGAGCTCATACTAACTTGGATTAGACCTCAGAGGACCTTGCTGCACAAATGTGCTGTACATACA
Source organism: Pterophyllum scalare (assembly GCA_024447675.2). NCBI lineage: Eukaryota > Metazoa > Chordata > Actinopteri > Cichliformes > Cichlidae > Pterophyllum > Pterophyllum scalare. The sequence continues at coordinate 103,585 of JAMQGT020014112.1, forward strand.
GCTTCTTTTTTTTTAAATTAAAGTTTGCCTCCTAATTTAACATTACATTTTTAAAATGAATATTTTTAATGTTTGCATTAGAAAGAGAGACAAGAGTACCAACAAGTAAATATAGTTGCAAGAAGAACTTTGTGAACCTTTTGAAGTCACAATTATATATGAACACAGTATTACTAACACACTGAGTACCAAATGAAACTATGTTAAGGAAATCTAAGCCACTTCAAGTCAGCTGTTCATAAAAAAGCAAAAAACAAAACAAAACACAAAAAACCCACTGAGTCATGTCTTGTTTGCAAAACGAGACTTTGATGTGTTCAGCTTTTGAGACTGCACACCAAACATCAAACCCTCATCCAAACAGTGAAGCATGGTGGAGGGAGGATCATTGTTCTGGGCTGCTTTGCACCTCAAATCCTGACTGCCTTAAAATCACTGAGGGAGCAAAGAATTCAATAAAGATGCCACAGTAAACATCTAATGGAGGCTGGTGCTGAAAAAGGAGTTACTTAACTCGAGTTCACTTCACATTTGGAGCCTGCACTGTGATTAATCAGTGTGTTAAATGGAGGCTCAAAATGTTCAGCTTTTTGTGTGTCATTTGTTTAGTTGGATTGTGTTGGTTTTTTTTTTTTAATTAATTTTTTTTTAATTGTTTGGAAGAAACTCAACCACAGTGTATCCCTATATCTTATGCTGTGGGTTCCTGGGATATAGTTTTAACTTGATCCTGTGCATACATTCTTTCTGTGTTTATGCATCAGGTGTGCGAATGCTGGATGGAGATGTAACAGACATGGTGGAGGCCAGATCGCTTAGCCTGAACCCAGACCACATTGACATCTACAGTGCCAGCTGGGGACCTGATGATGATGGAAAGACTGTGGATGGACCAGCAACTCTGGCCAGGCAGGCCTTTGAGAACGGCATCCGCATGGTGGGCACACGCACACATGGACTCTCATATATATGGAGAAACATGTACAAGTAAACATGTGATTCATTGTTTAAACAAGACTTTGGCATTAGTATTCATATGGCAAGAAAAGATATACACACTCAAAGCAGATGTGCATTTCACGCTGATTTTATTGTATCCCAGCCTGCTCTCTGGTTATCTCTACCTGTGAAGCTCCTCTGGACATTAGAGAGCAACCCTGCTCTATTAGCATATATTCATTTACATATTCATAGCTTATTTTGCATAATGGCAAGCTGGTGTTGTGATGTCGGCCGAGTGGTGTGAAAAAGCAATATCAGAGGTTAAGTGGGGTGAAGTCATTTATTGGTTATGTCTCACAAACATGCATATTGACATTAAAAGTGTGCATTAGCTGACTGCATACTGGGCAAGCAGATGCAGACCTTTTGAGAGGTGATCCAGGGAGGAAGGGGAATTGTTGGGGCTGGTCAGCAGGTATATGGACCTCTAAGTTTTTAAACTTAAAAGAAGACCATGAGAACAAAAGACTTGGTGCAAAACAGAAAGAAGGGAGAAAACTGTGACAAACAGGCCGTGAGTGTTAGAAGAAGACTCCTTGTTGTTCCTGACAGGCTGGCCTTTGAGATGAGGTGAGGTGGGGGAGATATCTGTCCAGCTGGTATGTGCTGGGCACGTGTGCGCTCGCATGCCCACCTGTGTGTGTGCGTGCGTGCGTGTGTGTGTGTGTGTGTGTTTGAGCCTGAGTTGAAATGGCATGCTTTTGAATGTAACATGTACCTGTGCGATATCTTGAAGAGGCAGTTTATCACAGAGAGCTGAGGTGTTAGAAATAACATTGACAGCTGTGGAGAGATACTCTGGCTTGTGCTGCTGTGTGATTGTTTTAATAGGACTTTGCTTATATGTACCTTGATTTATTTCATGTTTCCTGGCTGTAATTGTTATCTTAGGTGTTAATTAGGCTACCTCTGCCTGTGTATATATTGTGACAGTAAAGCCCATTAAAACATTTTTCCCAACCCTCAGTGCTTTTTTTTTTTTTTTTGGTTTTTAGAGCACTTAAGAAATTTTTTTTTTAATTCATTTATTTAATCCATTTTTTTTAAATGAATGAGACATTTAATTTGTAAAGGTATTCTTTTTTTTGTTTTGGCGTACTCCTTTTGATTGCTGTTTATCATGTGTTTCAGCTCTCTCCTCTCCTTCATCATCCCCTCTTATTCTTTGTCCCTGTCATAACTGCTCTTCAGAGTGCTCTGTATCACTCTCATCTGTTAGGGTTTGCTCCTGTCTGATACCCTCTCTTCACAAAGAGGCTTCACTTACTTATCGCTGCCTGACAGAAGCCCCCTTTATAAAAACTCCATTTTACCTCTTATTCGTGTGTGTGTGTGTGTGTGTTTGTGTGTGTGAAGTGTGTGTCTTGACAAACTGAATTTCAGTGTCAGTGTGTTCAGCCAGCTGTCACCAGCACTGTGACGTCCTCAGTGTGTCTCCACCAGGTTTCTGGTGTAGATCAAAATTGGTCTAAACAAATCTGGAAGTACTTTATAACCAAAATAGTAAAAAATAAGTGCAAATTGTATTAACTTGCACCATGAAGCCTTTCAATTAACAGGATTCTCTGAATACATCTTGGATGTTTTTTTTAATGTTCTGAAAACCCAGATTTGGATTTGCTGTTTGTATGTGTTAAGTGACTGGTGTTCAGTTCAGGCCGCAGTCACACAGGCCTAAAGACCAATTGGCATCCATCTGGCATCCTCTGGTCTCAAGGGAAAACGTGTATTCTCTGACTAGTTGACGAATGGTTGCTGGAGGTTGCTGGCAGTTGGTAGGTGAAATTTGTCACAAAGAGGTACCCGGTGCAGCACTAAATACACACTTTTGCCTAACAACCAATGGTTGCCAGGGTGGGGTCACTGACAGGTTTCAAGGCCTGCGTGATTGAGGCATTTAGAGTCAGCTTCACAGCGACTGCAAGCAACCTCCAGCAAACCACTCACCAACCAGCTGAGGAATGCACATTTTGCCCTTGTGACTGGTTGTTGACAGTCGGTCTCTAGTGTCATGTGACAGGGGCCTAAAATCTGAAAAACATGCAGATAAAACTTTAATACTTCCTTTCTGCTAAACAATGTCAATGATTTGCTGTATTTGTTCGGTGCATACAATGTTGCTTTCTTTAACATTGTAATGATGACTGCTTTGCTGTTTACATAGTGATTTCAACATAAAGTCAGAGAATGCTGAGCAACACTGCAGGATAGGTAGGCAGGGTATGAAACAAAACAGGACATTTTAAGCACACTATCTCAAGGATGTAACAAAACAGAAATGTTGAATAAAGAAGATAGATGGTGAGTAAAAAGTCATAAGAAACAACAAAATTGGATTTGAAGGGTAGAAAATGGCGTTAATGTGGAATGAAGAGAGTCGGAGGGATTTAAATTGCTGTGACTCCCTCAGCCGGAGTTGCTGTAGTCATTATTTTTGTGCACAATTCCTTTCAATCATATTTGACAGATTTAAGCTCAAGGTTTTACAAATGAACTGATTTCAAACTTCAGACATGATACAATGAAATGCACAGTTCAGGAAAACATGCATTTTTTTTAACAAAAGTATTTCCTGTAACTCAATTATTGCAATTTTAAAAGGAACATTTCCCTTTCCAGTAGCTCCTGTCAGCTAGTAAATGAAATTCCATGCTCTGCAATGCAGAGACGTGACAAGACAAAAGTGAACCTCACTCAGTCCAACATCCTAAAAACACTCACTTGCATAGCATGGCACTCAGCATTGCCAACATTTTGGGGAAAAAATATCCACTGTAGTTAGCCAGTTAAAACATGATTACAAAATCTGGATCAAATCACATCAGATCTGTTGCCAGCCACCCAGAAGATCACTGAGGACTTAAATTGTCTGGCTGCCGTCTGATCTTTTCCTGCACTTTTAATATTGCTGGTAAAAACTTTTTTCTTTTTTTTTTTTTTTTTGTTGCTTCATGCAATAATTTCTGCACATAAAGCCCAGAACCTATCACTTTCCTTTCTGATAGACATTAAAAGATCATTTTAAAATATAGCCAAAATAAAGTCAGGGAGGCAGCAACTGCCTCCAGGTACTAAGACAATGGAAAGTCTTTTAATAAAACCTCTTTGTCTTCTCCTGTCAGGGGAGGAATGGCCATGGCTCCATCTTTGTATGGGCTTCAGGTAACGGTGGGCGCAGCAGAGACCACTGCTCCTGTGACGGCTACACCAATTCTATCTACACCATCTCCATCTCCAGCACAGCTGAGAGTGGACGCAAGCCCTGGTACCTGGAGGAGTGCTCGTCTACACTGACCACCACTTACAGCAGCGGGGAGAACTACGACCGAAAGATTGTAAGGACTGAAGAGCGTTTGTTGGTGTGTGTGTGTGTGTGTGTGTGTGTGTGTGTGTGTTGGATATCAAGAGCTGCTGTTAGCACACAGACGTAGTAGAGCATTAGTTCTCGAGAGAAGTACAAGCACCCAGCCAGAGTGCTTATCCCTTCTTCACTGATTTCAGTTAAGCACAAAACACTGCACACTTACTCCTACACAACAAAAGGAGCCAGTTGAGGAGATTTGGGCATCTGACTAGAATGCCTCCTGGGTGAGGTGTTCCGGGGATGTCCTACTGGGTGGAGGCCCTGGGGTAGACCCAGGACACACTGGAAAGATTATGTCTCTCAGCTGTCCTGGGAACACTTGGTGTTCCCCCGAATGAGCTGGAGTAGGTGGCTGGGGAGAGGGAGGGCTGGGCTTAGCTGCTTAGGCTGCTGCCCTTGTAACCCAGTTGCAGAAGATGGATGGATAGATGGATGAATGGATGGTGTAGCATGATAAACTTGGCATTAATTTGGCCTTGTGTGTTCTTCTAGGTCCAGTTTTGTGACCTTGTTTGACTCGAATCAACCACATCAGTCCCCCGACCCGCTGGGGTGAACAGTGCCTGTTGGCCACTTAGACTTGGCTTGTCTGGCAGTGTCTTGTTACATTCCTCATACTGATGCTACTGATGGAAACACACACTTGCGAACACACATACTGTTTTTGATTTACCTCTGGCTGCGAACTCTTTGTTCACAGTAGAACTTCATATATCTGAGTGTCAGCATATCTACTTGGGCACATATTGTCCCGTCTACTCTAATACTATTGAACCACTTTCTATTCGTGTGTGTGTGTGTGTGTGTGTGTGTGTGTGTGTGTGTGCGTGCCTTCAGATAATCCCCCAAACTTTTCGGTCCAGAAAGGTCCTTTGATGAAGGCTCAGACTGGAAGTTAGCCAGGCTTCTCTTGGCTAGTGATGTCAAGCTGTCTGACTAGTTTGCTGTTTAAAGTCTATACAATCAAAACAAACAAGAAGCTCTTTAATAACACGTTTTTATATTACTTTATACTTCTTACACTGTCTTTCCTTTCTTCTTTAACACTGAACCTATTCCTTGTGAATCTAGTGGTTTGTGTGCTTGCGTGAGTGTCTGTGTATGTATGTGTGTGTGTGTTATCTATAGAAAGGCAGCGTATCAAAGCTGGAATGATAGTTTAAAGAGTTTCAGGTGTGTCTAAATCCTGCCGATCCTCATGACTTCAATCTCTTTCCGCCTTTTTCTCCCTCTCATCTTGCCGGCACTGTCACTGCTGTGTCCTCTTTTCCTTTCCTCTCCTCCACCTCTGTAATGCCCTTCTCATGGTTTCCTTTATTGCTTGCTCATGGCTTTCTGATTCCTTATCCTCTCCTTTGTGGTTCTTTGATGTTGATTCATCATTCTTCGCTTGTCTCTTTGCTGCATCTGACTCTCTTCTCTTTCCACAGATCACAACAGACCTGAGACATCGGTGTACAGACAGTCACACAGGGACGTCAGCCTCGGCTCCCATGGCTGCCGCAATAATTGCTTTGGCCCTGGAGGCGAAGTAAGATCCACTTAACCTCATCCTTTCACTTCATCCCTTTGCTCTTGCTGACCTTCTAATATCTTCTTGTTCTCTGGCCTCTTTGGTGTGTAAGGGGGAAATGTGGAGACTTTTTTTTTTTTTTTAAGTGATGTTCATTGTCAAAGTCAGCTGTAGTGATGCATTTAATTGTGTGAGAATGCCATCTTTCTTTTTATCAGTCCACATTTGATACGGGGTGTACAGAATTTTAGAAGATGAGGTCATACTAGATAACAGATCATCTGCTTGTTCTCAGTTGAAGCAGCACATCTAGTGAAGTGTAAACTTGCATGTGACAAATAAAGGAAAATCCAGTGAACCCTGGCATTGATTCTGTTGGATGGATGAATACATTCCTTAACTAGATAATCCCTTATTTGATGTTTTTATGATGGTGGTGATGAGTGATGTCAAACACATCGGTTTAAAATCTCCCATTTGGACTTAATTGAAATCTGGAGGTCTGGTGAATCTGATGGCCATAGCACACGATTAAAATCGTTTTCATTAAAAGTGTTCAGTGACCCCTCGTGCCCTATTGATGGAGCCATTGTCACTGTAAAGAACTTTGTATTAGCACTGACCCTTTTCTCTAATGCTACAGTCACTATAGGGAAAACGGTGAATGGAGATGGTGGCAGGATTAAAATTATTGCGACTGCGTGCAATGAACTTGGATCTCATGCTTTTGAAATGGTTGCTTTAAAGACGGGTTCCAGATCGGCAACCACTCGCAGTCAGTTGCTGTCTTTAAAGCAACTTTGGTGTGTCAAAACAGAGATAAAACTGTAATAAGATGGAGCCAGTCTGCTATCAGTTTGGGTCAAGTCACATCCAATCTGTTTGTGATAATATGGTGATGAACTATGCTGTCTACATACACAGAAATTTACATTAACTACTTAGATTCAGAGTCCAGCCAGAACCTCACAGATCTGAAACAAAGCCACAAATTCCTCCACAAATGATGAAGCAGCTGCTGCAGGACAGCGATCTAACTGAATAATTAGACAGGTGCTCAGCAACCTTGCTTTTATGTAGGAATACAGATGCATCACAGACGACTTGTGGTGCAGACTGACTCAGCATGTTAGCAGGCTGTCTGCGTTTGTACATTAGATGACACTTATTTGAAAACCTTCGTCAACCTGTCTGAGAGTGATTGCAGTCTGTCTGAGTTGGGATGTTATTGTCTGGAGACAGGTTGCCTCCCACCGCCTTGTGAAAGTCAACAAGAGGTTTAGGGTGTTGCACACTCCTTTTAGTAGTTGTTCAATTGGTTGCCAAATGCAAAAAAAATTTCAGAGCAACCACTAATATTTATTTATCCCCCCCGAGTTGCAGGAAGATTGCCATGCTATTTTTACTCTAGTGTGACTGAGCCATAAGGGGTAAAGTGGACTAAGACAGTGCTGCTGAAATGCCCCCACAGCAAAGCCCAGCCATTTATTTGTTCCCCAGTCTGTACGTATGGACGCAGGTAGAGAGTTAATTTTTATTCTTGACCAGACCCAGATCAACATCAGCAGTGAGGAGTGTGAAGGATCATTCTGTTTAAAGTACAAACATTTGAATTTGAGCTATTCTGCTTTGTCGCAGTTCAGCTTGGTCTTTTTGTGGCTGTTTTAAATTTAGATCATGTATGTGTATGTAGCTGTGGGCGCTGAGCAAAGGATCACTCGGATCGCGTGACTAGGGTGTTGTGGTTCAGTTGTCGATAAAACTGAACTGAAGGCCCTCTGTAATGCAGTGAACAGATATAGAATGTAAATAATAAATGATAACTGCATTTCTATTAAGTACTCCATTTCTATTAAATAACTTAGTTTCATGCAGAGTATTCTGTCTGTTTAAATATGCATTTTCAAAAAGGTTGGGATATTAAGATCATGTATATCATGAGAGGAGCTAAGTTTTGCACCTGCTTATTTTTTTAAATTATTGTTTAAAACGTGTCCCTGGAAGAAAAAAAAAAGAAGACTTCTCGTTAGAATTCACTAGAGTAAAGCAAGATGAGAAAAATAAGAGACAGATATTAAGAACAAGTAATTTTTTTCCCCAGTTGGTTTCAGTTAAGCCTTCATGCCTTCCCAAAGCCCTGGGTGCTCTGTGCTGGCCTGTTCTTACTTTAAACCTGTTGAGGGGCTCAGTCTGTCATATATTCATGAATTGGATAGTGTGAAGACTCTGAATTAGGCCCATCATCACATGTTGAGCAGCTCCGTTAGCTGAGGTCACTTCATTTAACCTGGATAATCCAATCCAAATCCTCCCTGTAGAAAATATTCTCCGTTTCCAGGCAGTGCTGGACACATAAGCCTGTTTCCTCAACAAGATTATCACACACTGTTTCTTGTCTGCCTGCTTTCTTCTCTTTTGCTGGCATTCACATCATCTCTGTGGTGCTTTCTTTGCCTTTACTATAGTCACAATGCTCTGTGTTCTTACTCCTCCAACCCTTTTGTTTTTGTTTGTTTGTTTTCCATGCCTATTCATTCAAAGAGAGGACAGGATGAAAGACAAAAAAGGGAAACAGTTTAGAAAAACTCTTTCTAGTACTGATTGTATCTGCTCTTATCTGGTGAATGAGGGCGAGCAAACTTTGTGATAAACATAGATGCCATTATGCTAGACCTCACAACAATCTGTCATGAGGCATTTTTTGTTGGCATGAGAGAAGATTGGAGCAGGAAACTTCAGAAAACTGCCCTGTGTGCTGTTCTCTGCAGATTTTGCCAAGTTTAAGATGTTTAAGTGAGTGCACTTTTTAGCAAAGCAAGCAGCAACTTTTTAAAGCCCTAGAAATATTTACCTGGTCTTTGTCCTTCAAAATGGAGAAATGTTGGGATGAGTGAACATGGAGACAAAAGACTTCACTAAAGAAAATACAAGAAATGGATATGAGCTCCTCACCATATGAACCTCATCTGCTGGTGGATTTTAAGAAACCAAAACAGGGACAGATGGACTTAAATGAATGTTTTTCCTGCTTAAAAATTCAAGAGAGTGGCATGAAAAACTGTTTAGGTTAAACCTCCATCGCTGGACTGAAATAAGAGTAAAAAACAGATGGAGTGTTTGTGTTTCACTTCATCCGCCTCTCTTTCTTCTGTCACTTTGCTCTTAGCTTTCTCCCTTCAGATTACCCCTGTGTGTTTTCAGCCATAATTACATTTCAGAGTAGCACCAAGAAACCTATATTAGATGTCTGATTTGCTGCTGGTTTTCCCCAGCATGTGAGCTGCTCCATTAATTAGTATTGGCTTGTTTATGGGAAGGCAGTCATGGCCTAGATAACGATGCCAAAGTCACTTTTAATTAATGACCATAAAACATTTATGCACCCATAATTACACACTGGCAGCTAAGCCTATTAATATTGATCTGACCGTTAATTATTCTGACTTTTCATTGGACTTATTTGTGCTCCCATCCTTTATTTATTTCTGTTTTTGACTTTCTTTTAAGACATTAAGTCTGTTCTACAATTACAAGTCTGGTCTTACTGAGAGCATTAGTGAGTTTTGGGCATGTATAACAGCCTGTAAATGTCTTGTTGCACTCTTGGTATTGTAGGGATCTCTTTTCTCTGGTTTTTATTTAGGGGAAAAAAAAAAGACAAATCTTATAAAATTCCCTTTTTTTTTTGTCTAGTCTTCCTCACATGCAACAGAAAATGGTTTGCTTCAACTATTAACTCTGATAACTAAGTGAATTTGATTACATTTCTCTAAAAGCAAAAACTGTATATAAAAGGTGGATATAGCCATCCACCGTGATGGCACCTATAGGTTAGTGAAGTCCCGTCTTAAAGCCTTGATGTGTCAAGTAAGGGGTGGATCTGACTGAAATACAGATTGACACTGCATGCTTGTACAACAGAGACTTGTCAATCACAAGGAAGCCTTGCATGAATGCTAAATTATTATCTACTTGACACCAATTGAGACCATAATTCACAAAGTGAAGAGCATGCTGTATTCAGTAAGACTTGAAAATGGTGATGAAGACCCATTAACTCATCTGGAAGTTGTTTGAGTTTTCAGAACAAGGGAAATTAAAGATATTATAGATGATGCTTTACAAAATTGCTGATCTAACTTCCTGGAGGTGTTTCAAAGTCAAGTGTTGAGACTTTCTTCTAGAAAGACTTTGCTTCTACATTGACTTCACTTATTGGACTCTGGAGCTAAGTCCATCTTTTATATCAAGTCAGTGTTTGAGAGCAAGAGATGACAGGTGGCTCTTTTCTGTGTTCTTTTTTAAAAATTGCTTCTATGCTAGGGGTCTGCTTGGGAGTTAGTTAGAACCCATCCAAAATTTTTAAGAGCAATTTTGATATTTGGTGATTTAATAAAATCTGATATTTTTTTCTCATTTTAGATTTCTCATTTTAGATGCACAAAACATAAACAGATTTCCCTAATAAGTGTAAGTAAATGAAGGGCATTTCCTGTACTTCTTTTCCAGTGAGGTACTGTCACTGATTACACACTTTCTAATTTAAAATTTTAATATTTTGAAACAAGGTAGCAGCAGCAGCATTTTAGGGCAATAGTACTGACACAGCATTATATCCAGTGACCCAGCATAAGTCAAATGAAAGCATAAAAATAAACCTATGTGGTGTCTCCCCTAGAAAATGTAAGTAAAAGTATAAAATAATGCTTAACACTTTAGATGAACAATAACTAAAGTAACTTAACCATGTAACTCTTTAGGAGCTGCACAACAGTGTCACATAATAAAACTGAAAAATATCTTTGTGTCTTGCACCAAGCTTTTTAAGCAGCAGCTTACAGTCCTGCTTTTCCACCATATGCATCATTAAATTCCAGCCACCGTATTGCTTTTTCCTGTCCCATGGAGCGCAGATAGACCTGGCGGTACTCGTTTGTTTACATTTGGGTTGCACATCATCAGCTGCTGGCGTCTCCTCCTTGTAGCCTGGTTGTACTCAGCCGTGGTTGTGTTTTTTCTTTTTTTTTTCTTTTTTTTTTTAAACCTGGAGTGGTGAAACAAGTTTGTTGTTTCCACTTTCATCGGAAGGATTGTCACTTGCATACGTACAAAGTACTGTGCTTTGTTGTAGGTTTTTGAAGTAGTTCCATTTTTAGGTATTAAAGGAGACATATACAAAATCCACTTTTTTAGCCCTTAAATACATTTTGTTGTGTACTTTGAGTGTGTCGGAGTGCAGGAAATTTAAATTCATTCTATCCTGGTGCTGCGTAGATATCTTTATATTCTTTTTGGGTCATAATTTTCAGTCTGTTCAGTTTTCTGTATTACTGGTTACGTTTTCTTATTTGTTACGTCACAGTATTTGCTGTGGAACTGCTAAACAAGGACATCCGGCTTACCAATTTCGTGAATCCGACATTTTTTTTCTTGCAGTGATTTTGTAGTCCAAGCTCAGTTATGCTGCAGTTGCAAGCAGACAAGTCAAAATGTTCGGTTGTTGGGTGGATTAACCCACATGATTCCTTACATCGCCCCTGGCATCAGAGCCTCTTCATCAGGCTTGTTTCTCTGCTGGTAGCTAGTTGTATCGCTGCTATCAAACTACAAAAATGGCAGAACGGGATGGAGTGGAACGCTCTGTGACCTGGAGGGTGGCGGGGCGTGAAATGTCTCATTAACATTTAAAGAGACTGCAACAAAACGAGCTGCTCTAAGACGTGCCTCAGAAAAGGTGTAATAAAGGAGCCTGTGGAGCTACATTAATGAGGAATTCAGACCAAAGCATTGCAGTTCTACTTTATATAGACCACACGTGAATGAACAATGAACAATAGGGACATAAATGGAGTATTTGGGGAAAATATGGAGGATACAGCAACTTGAAGCATGCAAGGAAAAACTTTGGCGTTCCTTAGGAAAGGTTATGTTACCCTGGTGTTCAGGGCAAAGGTACATACTAATAAGAAAGGCATTAACAACGATAACAAACACAGATTCCAATTGGTGTAGCTTTCCTCATTGGAGGCATGTGTCATAAGTAAAGCCAGAAGGCGCAGACAAAAGTTCTGTACAGCAGGCTTCTCAGACCAACAGGTAGCTGCTCTAATGTTAGCAACTCAACAAGTCCCGTTGTTGTCTGTGTCTGCCTCAGAGCATATCTCTATATTTTCTTGAGTTCTAAAACCAAAATGTTAGGTTGCAAACCTAAAATAGTAGTTTTAGGTCAAAAGCTTTGGAGCATTGCAAATTCTGGAGGTCTCAGATGGTGAGGGAGTGACATGAGGGGAGGGAACAGAGCATCTGGCCAGCATATGAGATGGAAGGGAATCCCAGGAAACTTGGTGACCCACTTCTTCCTGGTTTTTCCTTTTAATGTAGTGTTTGGACATCAAAGGAGTTGAGACACATGGCTGCCATCCCATAATGGATCTCACGTGAGATCTAAGAAACTAGAGATGGAACAAGCATCTATGTTCTCCATCTACGTCCTCTGTAATTTTCTTTCTCAGTAATCTTCCCCCTACTGTATATTCCTGTTTTCTCTGCCTTCTTTTACATTTCATCTTTCTGCTTTGTTTTTTTAATTCCTTCACATTCTATACTGATTTTTTTTTCTAACATTCCTTTCATCTAGCTAACTGTCCATCCCCTATGATAATGTCTGATTTTAACTCTCATAACCGTGGTACTATTCATTTTTTTGTTTTGTGTCCAAATATTCCTTCTTTTCACAACATATCCAAATCAACATTATCATTGCTGCATAACCTTGTCCTATGTGCAGATTTGCATGTTTGTAAATCTGTCTCCTTGCTTTTGGGAAAGCAGGTCACATATTTAGCTCATGTACAGCTGTGTGTTTCTTCTTTATTCATTAATAAATTAATTGAGTTCTGTGTATTTGTGTTTTCTTCTGCTAGTTCTCTCCTAACATGGAGAGATGTTCAGCATATCATTGTGAAGACCTCTAGAGCCGGACATCTTAGCGCTCCTGACTGGAAGACAAATGCTGCTGGTTACAACGGTATACACACACACACACACACACACACACACACACACACACACACACACACACCTTAAATAAAGTGGTGTTACATCCAGACTTGTTTACTCATTGCTAAAATAGAGTGCAGCAGAATATATCTGTTTATGAATTTTAGACCATCTATTGCAGTGTTTTCTCAACCATCAGTCACACTGAGAATTTCAATCTCTTGTTGGTGTTTTTACACAATAAAAATGATCACTTACCAGTCCTATGTGACTGATTTTAATTAATTTTCAAGAAGTGCATTGAGCAGTGTTTGAAGTTTGGATAATCATTAAAAAGTCTTTGAAATAAAGTTGACTTAATTTAATTGGGATTTGTCTTTATAAAGTTTTTTTTTCTAGTATTTGATATTTATTTTTGATATTTGCTTTTGATTCACCACTATAAATCTGCACTTCTTTTTTTCCCCAAACAGAAATCAAAGAAATTAATAAACTTTACATAGAAGAGCTAGTAAGACTTTCACATAAAGCTTCCTAAAATGTCTGAGTTGTTTCTCTAAGTGGTGAGACAAATGTTGTGAGCATTTAAAAAGCAAAAGGAGCATTTATAGTTCTGTGTTAGAAAAATCAGCTCAGTTTGAACACAGGACCATGTGGGGGATGTAAGTTATTTTTTTTCAGCAGATATTATCTTAACTAATCAGTTATTGCATTGTGAAAATGCTTTTTTTTTCACTAGTTGATTAGTTTTCTCCAGTCTGAAGAATGCTGATGAGAAGTTTCCAAAAATGTCTTGTTCTTGCGTAATTACGGCGCCGCCAGCTGCCATCTGTCAGGGTCCATGTGGTTGGTGCTATTTTGTAACTTTGAGTGTGTACCTGTGTGCGCGCGCGTGTGTGTGTGTGTGTGTGTTTCTGTGTATGCTGGAGAGAAACCAAGAGAGGGAGAACTAAGGGTCAGCCAGGCTGCAGGCCCAGTGTGCCTGGAGATTTTCCAAGTGACAGAAAAGAGAAGGAGGGGTGAGGAAGTATGAAAGGAATTCATATTTGATTAGCTGTACATATAAGCAGAGTCCCCCATACCCCATCCCCCTTCACTCTGTGCCATTTTCATAGTATATAAAATAGAGGGGCAATTGAAATGCATATTTTTGAGTTTCACCTTGGATTATATTGTGATTCTTCATCCACTCGCATAACAGTTCTGGGAATCTAAAAACATGCAACTACACACACTGGCTAATCTCTATTTACATTTGGGGAATTTGTGGCCCAAAAATGCCTTTAAAAACACCTTCCCTGTCCACTTTAATTTGTTCTTCTGCACCATAAACATATACATAGACTCCCCATTTCAACAGATTTCATTACTGTAAACGTGGGCGATCTACAGAAGGAGTGACACAAAACATGCCCATTCTCTTTTATAATACAGATAATATACTGTAGCTTCTTAATTTAAGATGAGAAAAAGACCAAATCTTCTTAAGGAATTTAATACGCGACCCTCTTTTGATAAACTGTCCTTGGTAGGCAAAGCAATAGGAAGAATCAGCCTGATGAGCTGTGACTTTTCACTGTTTCCTGCAGTCAGCCACCTTTATGGCTTCGGCCTGATGGATGCTGAGGCAATGGTGAAGGAGGCGGAACGATGGAAGCAAGTCCCTACTCAACACATTTGCGTGGAGAGCGCAGACCGACAAATCAGGTAAAGCACAAACACAAGCACATACAGATGATTGAACCATACTGGATACAGACCATGAATCCTTTTGCCTTGATGGCCATAAATATATGGGCAGCCTACACACTTAAAGGCAGATTTGACATCAGACTTTGCAGGAATTTTATCCCATTCAGCCACAAGAACATTATTTAGGTCTGCTTGTAGGCTTATAAGCAATGTCTCATAGTTGGTATTCCAGAGTCATCCCTAAGGAAGCGCTCAGTGCTCCATACAGGCCTGTCAGGTTCCACACCAAATTCATTGTCTTCATTTGCACACAGGGAAAGGATCTTCTACAAACTTTTTCTACAAATCTGGATCACTCTGTTTAAAATAATGCATGCTGGAGTTTTACAATTTCACCAAGTGACTAAACCTAAAACTAACAGACTGGTATGCCTGCATAAATTAATCATGTCTACTTTTGGGCCCAGTTTATATTTAAACAAGCATATGTGTATGTACAGTTTCTTTGACACAAAGGAATCTGATCCCACCTAGTGTCCTCATATACCACGAAGTCTCATTAAATATGGTTTTATTCTGGCTAAGTTGGTTTTTGTGAGCTTTTCTCAGAGCTGCTGCCCTCCACTCTGTCTCAATCTGTTCCTCTCTCTCAGTTGTACTGTCTTGCTTTTCTTTTCTTTTCTTTTTTTCTTATTTCGTTCTGTCTCTGGTGTTTTGCACTGGCATGTGTTTCAGAGTGCAGTTGTGCAAGCTGTACCTTGATAGGGGCCAAGCATTAGTTCTGGCAGGGTGGTTCTCACATAAGACCTTTACTATGCGCGCACACACACACACACACACACACACACACACACACACACACACACACACACACACACACACACACACACTTACATAGAGAGAGCCAGGGCTTCACAACTTGTTATTCTTGATGCAGCTGGAAGCCTGAGCTCTGTTCTGTGTTAGGCTGGCTGGCTGAACTTGAGCCCTGAACTGGTTTGCTTTCAGTCGAAGGCTCAGTGGCCAGCGACTGCACCATTATCAGTGTCATTCTGTCTGTTCTGCTCCAGTGCACAAGTCAGCCCATATGAGGCTTATGTAAAGTCTAGCTTGCGCCGGAGGCAGTCGTGTTCAGGCCTCCTTATTGGTATAATGTACGGTGTGTGCACACTGTGTAGCCCTAGAGATATATGAATGGGATTAAAGCGTTGTTTTTGAAAAGAGTAACACTTTTAAGTCAAAATGAAAAGCAAAATAAGCAATCACCAGAAACAAAAGGCTTTGTATTGTTTGGCTTTTGAAAGCAAAGGAATCACAAAAGTGTTATCTGTGACATCTCTCAAAATTAGATTTGATCTAGAAAGAGTGGAACAATCTTTTCCACAAACCAAATAGTTTGTTCAAAATAAAGATGCACAGTTCTAAAAAAAAAGAGATAATAGCAGGCATATATGTGCATCTTTTACTTTGCTTTTACATCTCTCTGGGTGTGTATTCTGTGCTTCTAGTGTAACTTGCGACATAAGTGCAGTCATCACCTCACTGCTGTGTTCCCACACACCCTCTGGCTGGCCTCACTGACCACGTTTGGTAATGTCTGTCTGCAGTTGAACTCATCACCACTTGGAGTATGCAGCAGGAAAACCGCATGATACGAGTGCAATCAGGCTGGTGGTAATCAGCTGTGCATCTGCTCAGTCCCGTGCGTATGGTTCAGCTATCTGGGTGGTGTCAAAGAGAAGAGCTGTTCTATCAGCTCCAGACTCCCCAGACATTACTGCTGACCACTTTCCAAATAGTCATAATTGGACATTCAGTGGTTTCACTGTTATTCATTCCATCTAACCTGCTTGACCACAAATGGTTTTATGCTTTTCTGTTTTTTTTGTAGTTTATATATAAATATTTGTCTCTGCTATATTGACTCTTAATGCCTCAATTGGCTGTTCAGGCTTCCATTATGGAAACAATCAGAGTTGAGGGACAAATGGAAAAATTGTTGCAGATTATTTTCCTTTCTGCATTCAGGGATAGTCATGTGCTGCTTTTAATTATAAATCACTGTTCCTTTCTTCACTGATCTAATTGATGTGAGACCGAGTAATTTAACATATCAGCTCGGGTAATTTAAGCAGCATTTCTCAGTGGAAATTATTAGTTTCATCTTTGTGGCCATTGTTGGGTTTTTGCAAATATATCAGTCATCACAAATTGATGTTTTTAGCAGTAATTAATAATCAGTAGAACCAGCATTAATTACATGGTCTGAACTGGTGAAGCAGAATATTTTCATTAATAAAAATAAGCCATTGTGTTACTGTTGTTCTCAATAAATTCTCGAGCCAATTGTGAGGAAATGTTGTTTCTAGAATCACGTTTGATAATTGCCTCAGGGCAACTTTACTGGCTAAGATAAACATCTGTGCTGTATGGCACACCACTTTGCAGCTTCTCGCCTCCTGCCATCCCCCTAAAACCCCATCCCCATAGAGACAGTGCCTGCTCCCAGACCATCAAAAACAAACCAAAAATCAGCAAAAAACTAAGCATAAAAATTCCCCCAAAATAATATAGCATCATCAACTCCAACAAAAAGTAAAACAGTTTAATATGGATTATTAAACATTAGGTCTCTCTCTTCCAGGTCCCTGTTAGTAAATGATTTAATAATTGATTAACAGATTGATTTATTCTGCCTTACAGAAACCTGGTTACCTCAGGATGAATATGTTAGTTTAAATGAATCAACACCCCTGAGTCACACTAACTGTCAGAATCCTCAAAGCACAGACTGAGCAATCTTCCACTCCAGCTTATTAATTAACCAAAGACCCAGAGAGAGTTTTAATTAATTTGCCTGACCCTTAGCCTTGTCCACCGTAATTGGAAAACTCAAAAACCTGTTTTGTTATTATCTGTCATCCACATGGTCCTTACTCAGAGTTTCAATCTGATTTCTCAGTCTTTTTATCTGATTTAGTGCTCAGTTCAGATAAAATAATCATAGTGGGTGATTTTAACATCCATGTAGATGCTTAAAATGACATGGCAACACTGCATTTAGTCTATTATTAGACTCAATTGGCTTCCCTCAAAATGTAAGTGAGCCCACCCACCACTTCAATCACACTCTGGATCTTGTTTTGATATTATGGCATAGAAACTGAAGACTTAACAGTATTTCCTGAAACCCCTCCTTTGTCTGATCATTTCTTAATAACATTTACATTTACTTTAATGGATTACACAGCTGTGGGGAATAAGTTTTAGTGCAGTGGAAGTCTTTCCAAAAGTGCTGTAACTAAGTTTAAGGATATAATTCCTCCATTATTATCCTCTTCAATGCCATGTGCCAACACAGTGCAGAGCAGCTACCTAAACTCTGCTCCTAGTGATGTAGATTATCTCATCAGTTTTTCATCCTCACTGTGTACGACTCTGGATACTGTGGCTCCTTTGACAAGGAATGTAAGGAAAATTTCTAGTTTTCTTTATTAAAGACCAGGAGAGGGACGATCTGAATGCAATGTAATGTTTATTAAAGACTTGCAAGCCGGAGCAGTTACAGGTAAACAACATCAAGATTGCTTAGGAGAAGTGTTCAGTGAGGCAGTCTCACTGCCCATCTTTTATACACAACAAAATGTCTACGTGACATTACACAAGAACTCAAACAGACAATAACAGGATACAACATCTATGAACACTGGGCTAATAAATGTTTTTCACTCTTAGTTGTTATCAAAACACTTCATTTTAAACAAGCATCACATTTCTTAAAAACTGATGTCTTCATTAGGTACTGGTTCCTTTTTTTCACTCTTCCGAGGCCTCTGTGTACTTCCCTTTTCTATCAGACGCCTACTCTTTTCATATACACAGGAGCACAGAAAGTTCAACACACTGATACACTTAATATAATTTCCTTCTTATTCTATCATTATCTTAACTGATTTTTGTTCAGTACTTAATCACAAGCAGAGAAATACATTTCTCTTAATCACTATGCTATGTTATATCAAAGCTAGAAAATGCATATAGAAAACATAAAAGATTAATACTTATCTAAAAATGTTTTTAACAAGGAAAGCCTCAAGTGCCTGACTCCCTGGTATAACACACAAATGCACAACTTAAAGCAGATAACCCGTAAGCTGGAGAGGAAATGGCATCTCACTAATTTAGAAGATCTTCATTTAGCCTGGAAAAAGAGTTTGTTGCTCTATTTCTTTTTTTTTTAAAGCTAAGCTCCATAAAGCTAGGACTTCTTACTATTCATCACTAATTGAAGAAAACAAGAACAACCCCAGGTTTCATTTCAGCACTGTAGCCAGAGCTCTGTTGAGCTGAGTATTCATTTAGCTTTAACTAGTAATGACTTCATGAATTTCTTCACAAATAAAATTTTAACATTAGAGAAAAAATTACTCATAACCATCTCAAAGCCATAGCTTTGTTTGACTGCTTTCAGTATTGCTGGTATTTCTTTAGACTCTCTCTCTCCAATTGATCATTTGAGTTAACTTTAATAGTTACTTCCTCCAAGCCATCAACATGTCTATTAGACCCCATTCCTACTAGACTGCTCAAAGAAGTCTACCATTGATTAATGCTTCAATCTTAAATATGATTAAGCATTTTAATTTCCTGAGGATCTCCTAAAGGGATTAATAAAGTTTTATCTAATCTAGTCTATGATCAATCTGTCTTTATTAGTTGGCTACATGCCACAGGCTTTTAAGGTGGCAGTAATTAAACCATTACTTAAAAAGCCGTCACTTGACCCAGCTGTCTTAGCTAATTATAGGCCAATCTCCAACCTTCCTTTTCTCTCCAAAATCCTTGAAAGAGTAGTTGTAAAACAGCTAACTGATCATCTGCAGAGGAACGGTTTATTTGAAGAGTTTCAGTCAGGTTTCTGAATTCATCACAGTACGGAAACAGCATTAGTGAAGGTTACAAATGATCTTCTTACGGCCTCTGACAGTGGACTCATCTCTGTGCTTGTCCTGCTGGACCTCTGTGCAGCTTTTGATACTGTTGACCATAACATTTTATTACAGAGATTAGAGCATGGCATAGGTATTAAAGGTACTGCACTGCAGTGGTTTGAATCATATTTATCTAATAGATTCCAATTTGTTCATGTAAATGGGGAGTCTTCTTCACACACTAAGGTTAATTATGGAGTTGCACAGAGTTCTGTGCTAGGACCAAGTTTATTTACTCTATACATGCTTCCCTTAGGCAGTATTATTAGAAAGCATTGCATACATTTTCATTGCTATGCAGATGATACCCAGCTTTATCTATCCATGAAGCCAGATGACACACATCCATTAGTTAAACTGCAGGAATGTCTTAATGACATAAAGACCAGGATGACCTCTAATTTCCTGCTTCTAAATTCGAATAGAACTGAAGTTCTTGTACTCTGCCTCACAAATCTTAGAAACACAGTGACTAACCACATACTTTCTCTGGATGGTATTACCTTGGCCTCCAGTAACACTGTGAGGAATCTTGGAGTCATATTTGACCAGGATATGTCCATCAATGCACATATTAAACAAATATGTAGCATTGTTTTTTGTATTAGCGCAATATTTCTAAAATTAGAAATATCCTGTCTCAGAGTGATGCTGAAAAGCTAATTTATGCATTTATAATTTCAAGGTTGGACTATTGTAATCAATTACTGTCCTTTAGTTATGCTGCTATAGACCTAGGCTGCTGAGGGGTTCCCATGATGCACTGAGAATTTTTCTTTCATTCACCTCTTTTTACTCTGTTTACACACCACTGTGCATTTAATCATTAGTTATTATTAATCTCTAACTCTCTTCCATAGCATGTCTTTTGTCCTGTCTCTCTCCCATTACCCCTCAATTGGTCATGGCAGATGACTGCCCCTCCCTGAGCCTGATTCTACCTGAGGTTTCTTCCTGTTAAAAGGATGTTTTTCCTTCCCACTGTCACCAAGCGCTTGCTCAAAGTTTAGACTGTTGGGTCTTCTCTGTAATTATTGCAGGGTCTTAAACTCACAAAGTAATGCACCTTGAGGGGACTGTTTTGCTGGGATTTGGCGCAATATAAATAAAACTGAATTGAATAACTAGAAAATGCCATTGTTGTGATTGCAGCCCTAAAAACAGAATCTTAAAAAAAAGAGAGGAAAAAAATATAGTCTCAAACAACAATTCGCTGGCTGTATTTTTCTTTCTTCCTTGTTACTCACTTTCCAGTGAGTAAACCCCGCATGTAATCCATTGGCAGCAATCAGTTGATGTGTTCAGCTGGCTCAGCTACTCCATGTGTGACTCTCTTTCTCCAAAGTCTTGTGCTGGCAAGATGGTTTTCATTGTCCCCTCTTATGGACTCATCCAGGTTTTAGTGCTGTATTGCTATTATATTAAATCATACCACAGATGTTATTCAAGGGGCCATTAGATGTTTATGTTGGCTGTTCAGCGAGCTCTCTGCTGCTGAGCTGTGCATAGCAGACTGAACAAATAATGTTCTTTGTCTTTCTTATCATGTTCGGCTTCTTGGTTTCTTTGGCAGATTTAGGTTAAAGAAATGAAAAGCGTTAATATGGACTTTTTGCATGCCCTTGGTTTTTTTTTTTTTGGTAGGTTAAATCAAAAGAACTAAACTGGAACTTGATAATGAAATTAATTGTGTAATGGTAATTAGAGCTATAGCCATATGGAGACAGCCACACTATAAGGTTTATAATGTCGAGTGAAATTCTATTCAATTTTATTTATATTGCAGCAAATCAATCTATTGAGAAGACAAATCCTTAAATGCTTAAAACAGTTAAATTGTGTTGTAGCATGTTAGTTCTTCTAATGTTTACCTCCTGATCTTGTCCTTCAGAACCATCCGTCCAGAGCACGTGGTTAGGTCGGTGTACAAGGCAACAGGATGCACGGACAACCCCAACCATCACGTGATCTACCTGGAGCATGTGGTTGTACGCATAACAATTACACACCCTCGCCGTGGGGACCTGTCAATCAACCTGACTTCACCCTCAGGGACCAAGTCTCAGCTGCTTGCCAACAGGTGAAGTGAAATTGATCCGTTTTTCCACTTACCTGTGTTATTTTTTAAAATTTATTTTTACATTTATGTATATTATACTTTGTCAAAGTCAAGCCTCAGATGTTAACTTGTCAACACAAATATCTAATCAGCCAATCACTTTGCAGCAATTGAAAGCATTTAGACATGTAGACATGGTCAAGATGATCTGTTGAAGTTCAAAACAACCATTAGAATGAGGAAGAAAAGTGATTCAAGTGACTTTCAATGTGGCATGGTTGTTGGTGCCAGATGGGCCGGTCTGATTATTTCGGAAACTGCAGATCATCTGGGATTTTCCCACACCGCCATCTCTAGGGTTTACAGCGAATGGTCTGAAAAGGAGAAAATATCCAGTGAGCAACAGTTCTCTGGGTGGAAATGTTTTGTTGATGTCAGAAGAGAATGGCCAGACTGCTTCAAGCTGCAACTCAGATAACCGCTCATTACAACCAAGGTATGCAGAATAGCATCTCTGAATGCACAATATACCGAACTTTGAAGCAGATGGGCTACAGCAGCAGAAGATCACACTGGGTGCTACTCCTGTCTGCTAAGTACAGGAAACTAAGGCTTCAGTTGGCACGGGCTCTCCAAAATTGGACAGCAGAAGATTAGAAAGAGTTACCTGGTCTAATGAGTCTCAATTTCTGCTGCGACATTCAGATGTTAGGATCAGAATTTAGCATAAACAACATAAACGTATGGATTCACCCTACCTTGTATCAGCAGGTCAGGGTGCTGGTGGTGGGGGATATTTTCTTGGCACCCTTTGGGCCCCTTAGTACCATACCACTAGTAGCATCTTTTATAGACCACATGTCTATTGCTTTATGACCATCTTCTGATGGCTGCTTCCAGCAGGATAACACATTCAAATGGCCTTCACAGTCACCAGATCTCAATACAACAGAGCACCTCTGGGATGTGGTGGAACAGGAGATTCAGATCATGGACAAGTCTGCAGCAACTGTGTGATGCTATCAGGTCAATATGGACCAATGCCACAAAGAATTAAGGCAGTTCTGAAGACAAAAATGGGGCCCAACCCGGTAATAGCAAGGTCTGCCTAATAAAGTGATACAGCAGATGCCTATATCAATAGTGTCTGCTCGTAAAAAGTCCATAAAAAGAATCCACATTTTTCAACTGATCAGTTTTCACTGATATTTTCACCTCAAGTAAACCCCAGTACTGCACACTGTGCACAGCTCATTAAAGGCTGTGATTATATGGTTTTGATAGTTTGATAGCTCTTGTATTTGCAGTACTTTAATCACTTCCTCATCATGTGTATGTGTGTGTGTGTGTGTGTGTGTGTGTGCGTGCGTGTGTGTGTGTGCTTTTGATGCGCAGGTTGTTTGATCACTCCATGGAGGGTTTCAAGAACTGGGAGTTTATGACCACCCACTGCTGGGGAGAGAAGGCAGCAGGCGACTGGGTCCTAGAGATCTATGACTCACCTTCACAACTTCGCAGCCAGAAAGTGCCTGGTATGGTAGTATGAATAGTTTCTTTAATTTAATCTTAGTAAATTATATTTTTTCTTTTTTATATTGATTTTAAGTTATGGAGACAGTAGAAGAGCCAACAATCTTCTCTGGAATATGTGCAGTGCCAGCAGGGCCATGCGTGTTGTTTGGAAAGCAGTGAATTTAACAAGTGAAATTACCCACTAATTTACTGTCTCAAGTGAAGAGTAGTAGTTTCAAAAAAGCTGTTAGGTCTGTCACTGTAATTCCATGTAACCTACCTAGCTAGCTTTGGGTATCATTAAAATGTTTCATGGTGGTGGCTGAAAATACCTGAAAGTATATGGCATAACAAGGTAGTCAGTTTTTATAGTGTGACCTGATTATATAGGTAACATTACAAATCACCAAACAGTAAAATAAATATGAAATATTTAAGACTGAAATTTCTCTAAATAAGATAACGTTTACAAGTCTTGTGTCTTCACAGGGAAGCTAAAGGAGTGGTCACTGGTACTGTATGGCACCTCTGTGCACCCGTACTCAACTGGGCACATAGATAAGCCTCACATCGTAGACCCTGATGAGGAGTTCCCTGAGGAGTACCCTGGTAAGTGAAGGATTAGTCACAATAGCAGCATATATAATGTTTTTGTTAGCTTTGAAGTTTGATAGCTCAGTACAAGCAGTCAAATAAATGATTATTTACATTCCAAATAATTCATTTTATGAAGGTATAAGATTGTAAAACCCTTTTTCCCCCCTCTGTATTTGACTCCAGGCCCCTGTGACTCTGAATGCAATGAGAATGGCTGCTGGGGTCCTGGACCCCACCACTGCATTAACTGCCTCCACTACTTTCTCAAGTTCAAGAACAACACCAGGTCAGACTGCTTTGTATCATTAGAATTTGTATTGCTTCTTGATTGTTACTTTTTAACAGACTCAAAATCAAACCTTAAGCACCAAATGGAGCTCTTCATATTACCTCACTTGACTTTCTGCCAGAAAAGCTTTGTAGGGTGCACTTCTGCCTTTTGTAGCACTGCCCCCAACCCTGAATTGGATAAATGTAAGGAAAATGGAATATAATAATAATAATAGTAATAATAATAATAGTAATAATATGTTGTTGTCCAGGGGCTTGCCCGCCTGGTAGGGTCTCCCAAGACATATTGGTCATAGGTGAGGGGCCAGACAAGTTGTTATTATCATTTTATTAAATTTTTCAGAACCAAGCCAATACAAGTGGGAGGGTTGCATCAGGAACGTCATCTGGCGTAAAATCTGTGATAAATCAAACATGCGCATCCATCCGCTGTAGCAACCTCCATTCATTTGTTTTTGTTTGTTTTTAAACCATGTGTGAAAAACATTACTACTTATCCAAAATCTATCAATCCATCTATCTATGAAGGTATAAGATTGTAAAACCCTTTTCCCCCTCTATCTACCTACCTACCTACCTACCTACCTACCTACCTACCTACCTACCTACCTACCTACCTACCGCCTAGTCTTGGCATATAGATAATTTGGTGTGGACGAAGTATGCGCTCTACTGAGTTCTAGTTTCATGTTTTGATTGTTGTTAACAGTGAGAGGTCTACTGAACAATCAGATAGTTTTAATTCAATTCAATTTTATTTATATAGTTCCAAATCACAACAAACAGTTGCCTCAAGGCACTTTGTATTGTGGGTAAAGACCCTACAATAATACAGAGAAAACCCAACAGTCAAAACGACCCCCTATGAGCAAGCACTTGGCGACGGTGGGAAGGAAAAACTCCCTTTTAACAGGAAGAAACCTCCAGCAGAACCAGGCTCAGGGAGGGGCAGTCATCTGCTGCGACCAGTTGGAGCTGAGGGGAGAGAGACAGGACAAAAGACATGCTGTGGAAGAGAGGCAGAGATTAATAATAATGATTAAATACAGAGTGAAGCATAAACAAGTAAATAAAGGTGAATGAGAAGAAACAGTGCATTATGGGACCCCCCTCAGCAGCCTAGGCCTATAGCAGCATAACTAAGGGGTGGTTCAGGGTCATCTGATCCAGCCCTAACTATAAGCATTTCAGTTGTGTTTACATGTTGTTCACCAGCCAGTTTTGTGTGATTGAGTTTAATAATTAAAAACCTAACAGGAATTTATTTATTTTTATTTTATTTTATTTGTTTATTCATTAATTTCTTCATGTAAATTCAGAAAATGAGTGCTTCTGTCTTGTGACCTTGACAAGTCCCCTCAAGAGTTTTTTATTTTTATTTTTTAAAAGCATTGCACTGTGCTTGCATGCATTTCACCTTTATGTAAGGACACTGTTAATTGTTGAGCTTGGACACTGTCTTGATGATGGCCTGATCCACTGCACCTTGAAGGTCTGTTAAGAGAGACACTGTCAGTCATGGTGTGTCCTTTTAGTCCCTTCCCCTTCTTAATTGTGTGTATATAAGGTGGTCTGTTTGACTGTGTGACTTTAGATTTGTGCGTGTGTCTACATTTTGTGCTTGCCCTCAGGATCAAAGTCTATAGTAATTGCCTTTGTGTCAGCCTGTCTCCGCACTAATAAAAGACAGACTGATGCAGCTGCATGCAAATGTGCAAGCTTAGGTGCTGCCTTATCATTAGCCCACTTTAGAGGTGTGCTGCCCTTTTCTGCCACCACAGGGGGCAATTGATGAATGAAGATTGGAGGAAGGAGGAGGGGCGGCAGAAGCCTTTAGCCATCAGATAATTACATCCCTACATGTGTGTTTGATGCTCTACATACACCAAAAGATGTATGCGTCTTTGGAATTTATGTTTGTGTATGTTTGAGTTTGAACTATTAATTTTTGAATAGTAATATATCAAATTAAAAAAGCTTCCTTTTATGGCTTGGTATTTGTTGAGTTATTTTTATGCATAGAAATAGTTCTAAAATATTAAGTATAAATTCAGACCTGTTTGCTTTATTAGCATGTACAGATGGCCAACATTTTGAATGTGCTCCCTTTTGGTTTTCCGCATTTCATCTTTTACTACAAGTTTGATCAGTGTGGGCAGAAAAAAATGCTTTAAAGTTTAAAGTTCATGGTAATTGTGCACTTGGTTTAGGGGTTATGTTACAGTATATATCTTAATAATATTTTGATTTATTATATAACCATTTTAGCAAAGCAGAGAAACTATATTTAAGTTGAAGGACAAATGCATGTCAGTGTTATTTACACACATCAGCATTTCACATGTGCCATATGTGTTTCTTGGCAGAAAACTAATGTGTGAATAAGACCTAAAAGTAAGTGTGTGTGTGTGTGTGTGTGTGGGTGTGTGTGTGGGTGTGTGTGTGTTTGTATTCTGTGTTCTTCAGCTTTTTGGAGGTCAGCGGATGTTGATCAGTTCCCTATATAGCATGCACACATTTAATTTTGCTTTAGTTCTCAGACTGTATTTTCTTTGAGCCCCTATTTGCTGCAGAGTGTATGCATTTTTTTTTTACATTTTGATCCTTGATTTGATTTGGTCTTCATTGGTCTCGTGTTGAAGAAGGCTACTCTTCAGAGGAAACTACAACCTGAATAAATCTTTAAAAAAAACATGTTATGGATTTTTTTTTTAAAACTTTGCATTTGTGATGCTTTTTTATATTTTGGGCTCCAGCTGATTGGAGATAAGTTATCTTTAAATATCTGCTCCTTGTCATCTCTTTGCTTACATAAAATGTTTCTTTGGTTTTTCTCTTCTTATTGACTTTATATCTGTTCACTTATTTTGCTTATTGTCAACTAATTAATCTGAATAGAGTTGCTTTTTATAAGGTTATAATTTTATTGTTCTTGTGACATTTTTATATGCGGTGTTATATTTGTTGCCTTTGTTGTATTATATGCTGGTATTGCTCTGTATAAATATTTGTTTGGACCCCATCTAAAATGAGATGTTACATCTCAAGGAGTTTATCCTAATGCAATAAATTTAAATGCTTTTCTCTCTTTTCAATGATCTCTCATTCTAGAATGTGTGTATCGGAGTGCCCCAGTGGCTTTTTCCGTGATGATAGGAAGCGCTGCAAGAAGTGCTCCTCCACTTGTGAGACCTGTGTTGGTAGTCGTAGTGACCAGTGCACCACATGCAGGAGTGGTTTCCACCTCATCGAGGGCTCCAACACGTGTGTCGCCAACTGTCTCGATGGCTTCTACCTCGATAATGGTATGTTTCCCCGCTGGCCACACCGGCTGTGTATTGTGTATAAAAGATGGACGTAGCCTCTGAGCATGAAAAGTAAAGCTGCTGCAAAAGTGCCAGAATCCTGCATGTGTTCTAATCTCCAACAGGGGGCGATGCCTCTGGATGCAAAAACAAGCCCAGTTGTGTGGAAGTTTATGGGAAAATGTCACTTGATTAATGGCTTCAGTAAACATTTTCCTGATGAATTTATGGTCTCAGTCACTATTTTTAAGTTTTATTTAAGACAGCTTAATGGTTATTTTGTGAAATGTAATATAATACTTCAGAGTAAGCCTGCCTTATCATTGATAACTCATTACTGTATGGCTATCCCTGGGTTTCTCAGTCAGGTTCATCCTTCACTCATCATATCCAGTTTCAAAACATCAAGATGGTCAAAACCAATTAGTCATATTGTGGTGGTTACGTCTTTCCTTCTATATAGGCATCACACTTTTTTTTAAATTAGCTTCTTCAGACTTCAGTAATGTTTCTTTGTGCACCTGTTTTCTGTCAAAAATCAACAAACTTAACAAAGATGAACAGTTCTGCGGGTGCTGTAGTGATTTGCACCCATCTGTAAAGGTAGCTAATGACTACTGTGTGCCCCCCAAGGTCACTGATTGTCCTGGCAAGGTCATTTTTACTCCCCCTGTCCATTGAACGAAATATACTGCTAAAATGTACTGCTAAAGGTGGAGGTTTTTAGAAACATCTGTTTGCCACCTGCATTTAAAAAAAATGGTCGTAACTATCACCAAGCTGCTTTCACTCACCACCCCAGAATGATGCCATTATACCCTTGATGTAATGTCTAGCCACTTATTTATTTTTATGCACTTGCTGATTCAACCTGGACTGAAAAGTCTGTGGTAGTGAGCGTTTTTTATTCAGCAAATTAAAGCGAAATAAAACATGAAATAAACCAGAGATCCAGGAAGATTATGCTTGGATTAGGTTTAAGATCACTTTTCTTGTTTTCTCTATGTTAAGTTCCAGCATGTAGCACATTCAGCAGTGCCGTGGTATTCATAGATAATATGCACTGAATGTATGTGCTTCATGGGTTCAGGATGTTTGCCAATCTGGATTCAAAACAAAACAAAACAACAAAAAAAAAGAACAAGCAAAGCAGAAATGAGAGGCTGACACTATGTATATATTATAATTATGCCTTTGTATTTGCCAGGATAGTGTGTAAGCCATGGCAGCTCGGAGAGACTCTGGCAGCAGATCTGAGATGATCTGATCCAAGTTTAATCATAACATTTTAACAGGCCAAGATGTAGTGGATACATTTTCCCTTTTGCAATGGCTGCACAGCCGAATATTGTTGTTGGTGTTTTAAATAAGAAAACTAGAGTTTATTTTCTTTTATCATTCTTACAGCAAAGTTGACATGGTTTTGTTACCAGATCCTGTTTTTGATATGCCACACTAATGGATAAACCTATGTAAACTAGGCAAAAAGGGACATTTTCACCAGGATTGTACTGGTTATTGTGATTTTACTTAATAATTTAATCCTGTTATTGTTGCTTTTTTGGATTTATTGTTAAATGTATACGATGTGGTAAATATGCAGTTTCCAGAGCTAAAGATTATATTTTTTTATTTTGTTTTGTGTAACCAGTTGTCAGAAATGCAAAGATATTCAATAAACCCTGATATAAAATGGTAGAAATAAAATGGTAGAAATGAGCAGTAGATGTTTTTATATTCATTGTAAAACTAATGAAGAATTGATTTTGATTTACTGATTGACTAATTAAAGTACTCCCTAATTTTCAACTCCAGTTCTTAGCTAAAATGGTGAAATAACATAATTTTCTTTCTTAAAAAATAAGTCTATGGCCTGTACATGTCCTGAATCCACCCTGTAATAATTTTCCAGATTCCTAAAACTTCAATCAGCATTCCTACTTGCAGTCTCCTCCTTCCCAGGAATCATAAAACATGTTATTTGCATAACTTTTTGGCAGTCTTCACTGCTGCAGAAGACCGACATGTCCATGTGCTTTGTGTCAAAGTGTGTCATTCCCTTTAGTCTGCCTTTTGAAATATTCATCTACATTCCCATCCTCCCACAACAACGCTATAATCTTCTCTCAGCCCCAGAGAACCTCTCACCCCTCACCTTGCTATCTTGATTTTATCCTCCTCTTTCCTCTTCTGTCTTTCTGCCCATCCTTCTCTCTATTCTGCCTTTTTCCATAACTTCACTCACTGGTCTTGGTCACACATTCTACACCACCTGATACTCTTCATCAGTGTCTTTCCCCTCTTTCCCCTTATTTGATTTTATTTTATTTTTTTAAAAGCAACCAGACTTCTGGTTTCTATTATCTGCTGTTTATGACTTGCTCACTGTGTCTTTCAGATTCCAACATTTGCAGGCGATGTCAGGAGAACTGCAAGAAGTGTACAGCCTCCAATATCTGCACAGAATGTAAACCTGGGATGAGGTAGGATGGGAGGCATGTTGAGCAATTTCTGACCAGAGTCACTGATGATAGTTTAAAGGACTGATAATTTTCACACAAACGCCCCAGCCTTAAACTTTCCTAGACATTAACTGAAAGAGGTGCATTTAAAAACTCAATACGTTACTGTGCAAATGTCTTGGACCACCCTTCATTTCTTTGTTTTGCTTCCAAGGAGCTGGAAGCAAAATCTGGAGCAAGAGTTCCCCAGGCTTTCTGAAGATCTTTCACAGTTTTTCTTTGGACGTTGACTTCTTTTTCCACGCCTTGTCAGTCCAGAATTTGTACCTGACTATTTTCACAGGAATGTTATATATTTATTTTTATTAAGCCACTTAACACTGACCTATGAAGCATTCAAGCATAAAAAGGCAGGGATGAACCAGTCTTGTGTTTACACATAACAGCCAACTTAGCAAAGAACCAATTTTTTTTTAAACCTTTATTTTACCAGGTAAAATGTTTGAGAACCAGTTCTCATTTACAAACATGACCTAGCCAAGAGGCCCCAATAGAATCAGGTTCATTACACATAGATACACATAAACATAAACACATAAACTCACCAAAAAGCAATCAATCAATAAATAAATAAATCGGAGATTAACATGGAGCATGCATGTAAATCATGACAACTGGATAAAAACAGGACTGAGGAGAAGAATAGATGAGTTAGCATAAAGGGGAGGAGGGGACATTAACGTGTGTGTGTGTGATTGTATGCATGTATGAGTATATATAGGAGAAAGTGTATATGGGTATGTAAATTAGTGTGACCTGGGGTGGTCAGCATGAGCAACAATCAACTATGATCTGTTGAATTTTATGGTTGAAAGTAGTCAGAGATGTTAAAGTTGCAAGTTTGAGGGAGCTTTGTAAAGTGTTCCAGTCATTTGCTGCTGCAAAGCGAAAGGAGTTGCAGCCAAAAACAGTAGAGGTATTGGGAATGGTGAGCTTGATGTATTCACTTGACCTTGTGCAATATTTATTATGGGTTTCATGAAGAAGAGATGACAGATAAGGTGGTGTCTTGCCCAGGATTGTCTTATAGATGAAGTGAAACCAATGATGGAGCTGCTGGGTATGAAGCGAGGGCCAGCCCACCAGTTTATAGAGGTCACAGTGATGAGTGTGGAAAGGTGCATTAGCGGCAAAGCGGATGGCTGAGTGATGAAGAGTGTCCAGTTTTCTGAAAGCAGTGCTTGATGCCATTTTGTAGATGATGTTGCCATAGTCTAGAATTGGGAGTATTGTCATCTTGACAAGAGCGTGCTTGGCAGCATGAGTGAAGGAGGCTTTATTGCGGAAGAGGAAACCTAATCTGGCTTTGACTTTTGTCTGAAGATTGTTGATGTGCATGGTGAAGGACAGAGATGAATCCAGCCAGATGCCTAGGTATTTGTAAGATTTAACGTACTCCAAAGCTGTGCCATTGGCACAGCTAATGTTGGAGGGATTGGAGGCCTCATTTTGTCGACCAAAGATGATGTATTTGGTCTTACTGGTGTTAAGTTGGAGATGGAAGTTGTGAAAGGACTGCTCTACAGAGGTGAGGCTGAGTTCAAGTGTAGATGCTGCAGAATGTAGTGAAGGTCCAGTTGAGTTTAGGATGGTGTCATTAGCATAAAGATGGATTTGGGAACTGCCAGCAGCTTTGGCTATATCATTAATGTAGATGGAGAACAAATTATATCTTTAGACATTTTGTTACCAGCAGCCTGTTGCACAAACACATAATTTTTTTTTCCATTTCTTAAAGTTGAATCTATGAAATATCCCAATCATAGCACAGTTTGACAGGAATAAAATAGTAATTTTGCACCAACAAGGTGATTCCCAAAGAGCTATTAACCAAAAACTTTGTGCACTGTCCTTTTAATAAAAAAAGAAAAAAAAGAAAAAAAAGAAAGACAGGTGGAGGACAAAAGACTTCTTGACAGAACCTGGAGGCTGTCATAGTTTGGAGCTGCATTTCAGCAAATGGTGTTGGGGATCTTGTCAAAATTAATGGAATTATGAAACATAGAAAAGTATCATCAGCTTTTGATCCACCATGCAATACCATCTGGAAAGCATCTGGTTGGGAAAAGTTTCATTTTTCAGCATGAATAGTGATTCCAAACATACTGCCAATCCAGTAAGAGCATGTCTGGATAGAAAAACGCACAATGGAACACTCTGTCATGGACTGGTCTCCTTAGAGCTCGGACCTCAACATTATTGAACCACCGTGAAATCATCTTGACAGAGAACAGAACCAAAAGGCAGCCAACATGCAAAGGAGAGCTTTGAATGTCCTTCAAGAAGCCTGGAGAGTATTCCTGAAGACTACTTAAAGAAATTACAAGGAAGCTGCCTCAGAGAGCTCAAGCTGCGTTGAAGAATAAAGGTGGTCACACCAAATATTAATATTTTTTTTTCATGCTCATTAGAATTATAGAAACTCCAAATTTTGCCTTGTGTACTGTATTTCTGTTTGTTTACATGCTTTAATAAATCACTACACCTATTTCCCATTTTCCTGGCAAAATATAAAGAAATGAGTGATGGCTCAAGACTTTTGCACAGCGCTTTATGTGCAGTACGGTCAAATGAGATACAGCCTCATTCCTCAACATTTTTCTTGGCTGTAGTGTCTTTGCTGTATGACTTTAGGCAGTAGGACAGTCTTGTGATGTTTTGTAATGGCCTCACACCAACAATCTGATGTGAACATCTACTTCATTTAGAAAATAGTCAGCCGTGTGAAGGTCAGAAAGTAAGCAGGACTGAACTTCTCTCTTAAGCACTTTTAATGTATCATTAGATTAACCACTTTTTTTGGGCGTATAACAAATGCAGCAGGAAAACACTTGTAGAAAAGCCTCAGCATTTCGTCCTTCATTGCAAACAGTTGGATATTTTTTCCCTATTTTTGAGTCTGCATGTTTAGAACTTTGAATGTGGTCAGACAACAAACTGTACAACAAACACACTGCTGACCTTTCAGCTTTTTCACCCATTCTCACACACTTGCTCAGCGATGAACTGCCCCCTGAACCACAAGTGGGTTGTGGTCATAATGTATAGTCTGCTTCTAAAATATGTAACAAACATGAAGGGCTTTGTGCTTTGGACTGAATATCATTGTTGTGGTTCCAGGATAAAAGCCTTTTGTGTTCATTGACTGTAATGCTGCAGAACGGCTGCTATTTTATACCAGAGCATTTTACTTTGTGGTTTGTACAGTGAACTGGTGAAACGAGGGTTTCCCAACTGTTGTCCACTTGGGATCCATATTGAGTAGTCTGATATTTATCCAGTGGGGTCACTAGCTTATTAAAGCCCACTTATGCTTGTGTCATGTGGAGTCCCAGAGGAAGAGGATCTGTTTTGTGTTGTAATCCTTACTTTGAAGAGTCTGTGATCTAAACCATTTAGCCAACCATGCAGACATGGTTCAGTTCCGTTTTTGGCCACTTCCACAGCAGCCTCTTCAAAATGACCCAGCATTTGTCCTGATGGAGCATAGTTTTTAGAGTGCTGGAATTCCAGATAGGTCATGGAGGAAACACTTGTGAAGTGTTTAAACATATTGTGGTCTTGAACCCAACTTTTAAGTGTATAGTGTTGCCAAAGGTGGAGGTGGGGAGGGACACTTCACTTGTAGGCCATAATTTCCTCTGAACGCCTCAGAGACCGCAGTAACACACACACACACACACACACACACACACACACACACATACACACACAGTCTCCCTCTTCCCACTTAGTCCACCATTAATGCACAGTTAGAAGAGGAAGAGGGGACCAGACTAAATTGTTTCTGGGAAACCTAAGCTAACATGGACCAGCTGTTTTTCAGCTTAGCAAAGCTCACCAACCTGTCTTCACTGTGACTTCACAGAGCCGACTTTATAACCTCCAAACCTATTTCATAACTGACCTCTTCTACTTCATCTGCCACTTCTAAAATCAAAGCAAAAGTCAAAAGCATTTGCCCTTAAACAGATGTGTTCCGGTGTATTCCAGCAGGTTGTTTTTATGCACTGCGCATCCACACAAAGGAGAATATAAAGTCCTCTTTTTTTTCTGTGGCCAAATGTTTCACTGCAGCAGTTTTTTTTTGTTTGTTTTTTTTTAACCTGTACATCTTTCTGGTTTTAACAGTATGAGTGCCTTATCTTGTTCGTTTTCACTTTCTAGCCTTCAGGGAAACAAGTGTCAGATGACCTGTGATCCTGGGACCTACTACAATGGTCACAGAAGGACTTGCGAGCCCTGTCATCGGGCCTGTGCCACCTGCGCAGGTAGGAAGTCATACTGATGAGCTAGTGTAGGATTACAGGACTACATTTATCATGTGCAGTAAGTTGGTGTGCTTTGAAGACAAAATGAACATTTTCTGTTGATCAGCGTAATGCTCAAAAATGTCTGTCTGTGTCTTGCAGGCACAGGTATAGAGGCTTGCACAAAGTGTGCAGACGGCTACTTACTTGAAGACTGGCGGTGTGTCTTAACATGCAGTCCTAGCTACTACTTGTCAGAGCAGACCTCAGACAACGGGCAGGTGCAGAGGTCCTGTAAGAAGTGAGTCAGCACACCTGCCAACACTGCTATGCCACAGTTAAAAAGGGGGGAAATCTTTCCAGTCTTTAAAGATAAACAAGGAAGTCTCCTTTGCCACTGCAAGTGCAAATTTCTGCCTTAAACCTAACTTTAGTTTCCCTTGTAATGTTATCTCTTTGTACTCTTCAGCCTCTGTATTTCTGGTTTCTGAGAGGCTGCAGGTGACTTAGGCACCGACATCTCAGATGAAATGAAAAGTTTGCTGTGCTACACCTACATTTAAAAATTCAAACAAGAATAATTCAGCAAAATTGCGATCAGTCACTGACAACAACCATCAGGAACCCACAACAAAAGATTTCCAGTAACCAGTTACGAGCTGGTGCTGTCATTGTTTTTGTCTCAAAGTTGTGCGAGCTTTTCCCACAGACGGCTCTGTTGAGTCACTCTTCGCTAATGTTAATCTGAACGAGGATGGAAAGAACATGAAAACATACTCATATCCCTGTGATTGATGGTGGTTTGATGACTAGTTTGCTAGTTGAAATTCCTCCACAGAGTCAGACATCTTGTCTGTTTCTCTTATCCTTGTGATGACCTTATCTCCCTGCTGTTTTCCTTTCCAATATTGAATTATTTATTGCTCACTTGACCCTTTACCATTCTGGATTCCTTCATCCTCAGCTTCAGATTTGCCTCAGAAACTGATATTTTTACACCAGTGGGATAATAAATGGGATAACGCTTGATTCTAAAGGATTACTTCAGATATGTTCTTTTGCAAGGTTTTTTTTTGTAACTAACATTCCTCATTTCTAATAGTGTGTGTGTGTGATACTTCAGTTATATCTTCATAGTTCCGTGGTTTGTAGAGAGGCAAAGTGGAAATGTAAACTTTGCCATCACCTAGTTTTTGTGATTGATAGTGATTGATTTACTATTTAGTGAAGATTTTGTCATACAGGAACAAAGCTTGTGCTGCTTTAACTAGCATGTAATTCTTCACACACCCTTTGACAGGTGTGACAGTAGCTGCTATGAGTGCTTGGGGCCCGGGGAAAGAAACTGCAGCAGCTGCAACAGTGGTTACAATCTGGAGGCAGGAGCCTGCGTGGTCAGCACCATCTGCAAAGATGGTGAGTTGTCAGCTTTCTTATCAGTAATGTGGTCTGGACAGTTGTGTATTATTATGTATATTAGATATGCAT
Organism: Pterophyllum scalare; assembly: GCA_024447675.2. Classification (NCBI taxonomy): domain Eukaryota; kingdom Metazoa; phylum Chordata; class Actinopteri; order Cichliformes; family Cichlidae; genus Pterophyllum; species Pterophyllum scalare. The sequence goes on from JAMQGT020014112.1 coordinate 139,170, forward strand.
TCGAATGTCTATAGTGTTAGACCTAATACATGGATTAGACCGCTTCATGGCAAATACAAAGGACCCAACTTTAACCTAACATTGAAACATTTGGGAAATCAAAATTTCCAAGAATATTACAAAGTTTTTCACTGTTATGATTTCTTAGGCTGATAAATGAATAAAAAAGTTCAAAAGATGATAAAAAATTCAAAATACACACATTTTTGTCTAAAAAAAACTCAGATGTACAGGTATCATCTCTCTGACATTCAGACTTTTTTTCTGGTATCAAAATACACATTAGATTTCTTATTTATTAGGGGAAGTAGTTTGATTAGGCAAATTATTCCCTTGTGACCATTTTTAAGAAACTGAGCTTTGAACTAACTTGTTAAATGAAACTGCTCACTGTTGTAGCTCCTAACCAGTGAGGCTGTGCTTTCGGCTTCTGTGCTCTTCATCCAGGTCTTACTCACGTTCTGCATGTCACTAATATGAAACCTCTCTGGGCTTACATACTCACTCATTTCTATCATGGCATTAACACACTCCTTTCCTGGTTTACTTCACTTTGAGAGTTTTAGTATCTACTTATGTGTAAACCCTTTTTTTTTCTTTAAATGTTTGAGTGCATTACATTTTTGGGTTTCCTGTCTGTATGTTTTTTCATATACCTGTCCCATTCTCAGCAACACAGTATCGCTCAAGAGACTTTCTTTAGATTTGGCGCCAAATTCACTTGGACTCAGTGAAGAATGATTAGATATTGGGGGCGTCAAAGTTTGGCCGTCAAGTTTTTTGGTAATAACTCAAGAATTTATGCTCTCATTATGGGGTCATTTTATAAAACTGCCCAATAAGATAAAATACTAAAGGTCCGCTTCTCTTTGGCCATTGTTTTACACCATAACTCAAGAACACTAGTGGGGGATTATGACCATAATTGGTCAGATATCTGAACTACTTCAATACATATCATGAGTCTGGACAGACAATTTTTTCTTTAATAGTTATATATTCTGCTCCTTTTAAACAGGGTTCTCCTGTGTTCTGTTATGCTTTCCATTTTTCTGTCATCCATGCTTTATTGTCTGGTATTTTTTTTTTCTCTTTTCCTTTTTGTCCTTTTTCCAAATTGAGCATGCTCTGCTGATGGCTCTTCTAAATGCAAACATTCCCTTTCTTTTTCTTTCTTTCTCTTTTTTTTCTCCTCACTAACCCGCTCATGTGATGGTCTGATTATAAGGCTTTGAATAAATCCTGTGATTTTCTGCTCTAGCCGTGACCTTCTATTTAAAATGAATCCTTGGCCATGAAGTCTCAGCTTGTGATGAGATGAAGCTCTGAGGATAAAATATCTTTACTGCGTGACCTTTCTGTTAATGATGAGGACTTTGCTTAAGTGCACACTCAGTCTGTTTCCTGTCTTCCTAAAGCCCCCCGGCTTCATATTGGTGATGTTTTGATTTGCAGCTCGGGGGTCAACTTATCAGCTGCTGTTGATAAGTGAAAGAATTGACTTATGGGTTTTACAGACTGGCGGTCCACTTTTTTAAGCTTTCTGTTATGCAAAATGAAGCAAAGGTGTAAATCTAAAAAAGCTTCAATTTTCTAATTGTGTGACTTTTTTGTTCTCTCTCGCTCTCTCTCTCTCTCTTTCTCCACCCCCCCCCCCCTCTCCCTCTCTCCCTCTCCTGAAACTGTTTTCCTTCTCTCCTGACATGGATCAAATCACTCCACCGGACTACAATCATTTTTCTCCTTGATGAACATCTCCTGTGATTGGATAAAAAAAAACCTCTTCCTGTCACCTGAACCCTGTCTCCTGACCAATTACATGGCTCTCAACCATTGCTAATGGTTCTCCCCTGCCGTGTGTGTGTGTGTGTGTGTGTGTGTGTGTGTGTCTTCCTCCTCCCCTCTCCTTCCCTCCCTGCTCCCCTCCCTTCCCTCCCTCCTCTTGTATCTCTTCTTCCTGCTCTGTGGAAAGCAAATGAAGAATCTTGGGCGGAAGGCAGTTTCTGCGTGCTCGTTAAAAAGAACAATCTGTGCCAGAGGAAGGTGCTGCAACAACTGTGCTGCAGAACATGCTCACAAAAGGGGTGATGGGACGTAGTCGCTGGGTGTAAAGGGAGTGCAGGGGGGATGTGGGGGGCACAGGGGCCACCCCTTCTCCTCAAACCCCCTGCCCACTCATTCACAGTCACATAATTTATAAGAGAATCTGTGCCTCTTTAAAGGGACTGCATCGGAGGTGCGATGACAGGACTACAACAAACCTACCTTTTTTCTGTACTGGGACACACACGTGGTCAGGGTGTATTATGACTGGGACTTACTTCAAGAACAAATGAGCAAATGAAAACAAACAAAAGAATAAGTGTCGGTATTTTGTGACCAAAGCATTGATGCCAAAATAATTGAACCTCCTTTTTTCTTTATTGTTTTTTTTTTTTTGGTTTTTGTTTTTTTGTTGCCAGTGTAGGAAGCATAGCTAAAATCCAGGAGCCGCTCAGCCTGTGAATCTTCTAATACGTCTGTGTGCATTTTTATTTTGGCTCCTGTTCCTCCTCTCTTTCCAGTGTTAACGATAAACAGATGGAAAGCGAACATACAGTAGGAAAGGCCGTGGTTTTCTGCCTGTAAATATACGTCAAAGAAGGGGGGGAGAGGCTCACGCAGTAATGTGAAAATAATGTGTGTCTGGGCTGATTTTGGCTGTGCAGGGGAGAAGAAGACAAATTCACACACAGTTTATAATATACACACGGCACACAAATGCTTCCACACCATGCTCATCCACTATGCAGACACTTAAATCAGCCACCACTTGAAGTCATGGGCACTACAGTGTCACCGTATACCAAGACGGATGCATGTTGCTGACCAGAATAACCTCATTTCTTTTATTGAAAACATAAAGTTGCCCTCTGAAAAGTGTGTGTGTTTGTCTTGGAGAATGCCATTAATTCTTGACGTAAGCCCAGACAGCATTGATTCATTCAAGAGGTTCTACAAGACGAGTCAATAGTCATTCCTTCCAGAGCTTTCTGCAGGAAGGATAACACTGCAGTGAGTTGTAGTAATTTTGTGGTACTAGGGATGTGCCGATGCTAATTTTTCACACACAATGACTATTCTAGATACTAAACCTTTTCCCAAAACTGAGTATTGATTCCATCCGTTTCTGTGATTAAACGATTTAAGTCTTCTCCGTCAATTTTTTTTTTTTTTTTTTTTGTCACTGGATACAGTAACTGAAGTATATTCATAAAGGGAACTTCTATATGTTGGTTAGATATTCCACACAAACAAAGGGAGTATGTGTATCGGTGCATCCCTATATGTTACTGTTCTCAAATAAAATAGAGTTTTAGAAGTCCGAACTCTTCATCATTTCATTATTATGGCACAGCATATCAGCTGAAATACTGCTCTAAACTCTGAACACAGAAGGGTCAGCGATTGGCACAGAAGAATACTGTTATCACGTTTCATCGGCAGGTAAAGGTCTGCGACAGGCGAGCAAGACAGCAGAGTGCTTGAGTAAATATCAGAACATTGGTTTACTCAGAAAAATTAATGTTGAAATCTTTTCTTTTTTTTTGGCAGCAGAACTTTTGGCCGGTCAGTCCAAGAAAAATAAAACTGAAACAAAGATAAAGCAATCAATTTTTCTTTCTATCTAGTTCAAACTGAAACTGAACTTGCAGCTTCATGTTAGAAGTACAAATCATTCGAGTGTGTGCGATGAGGCTGGCAGACTGCCTGGTTTCTCCTCCTGTCTCTGAACTTTACCTGATGGAACTCAAAGGTTGTCCTGGAGGTGCTGGTTTCTAATAAAGAACAGGAAAAAAAAAAAAATTAAGATTGTTATTTTGCGTGGGTTCTCACACCCGCAGCTTGAGCATTTACAGTATTAGATGAATTGTTGTACTGTCATCTGGTTATGGTTCTTGATGATTTGTAATAAAGATTGATGAATCCCCTGTTTTGTTTAACAAAAACTTAATCTTGGTCATTGTTTAAGATGACATGTGCGTGTGCGTGTGTCTGTGTGCGTGTATGTGTGTGTGTGTGTGTGTGTGTGTGGTAGAAGATGCACACACCCGCCCGCCCGCCCCTCGTATAAAAACTGTTTTTATTGCGTATCTGTGACATACCTGTGACAATGCATTATTAATGTTACTCAAAGTCCTAGTTTTGAAAATCTTTTTTTTTTTACTTAAGTGTTCTTATTAAAATGTTTAATCTGTTCATGTTTGTTTTCTTTTCAGTTCCATTAATTATTTTGACAGTGTATTAATCAGTATTATTTCATTCATTAGCATTTTTGTTTTCTCACTTTCCAAGTCATTAACGTCCTTGTTTTCACTCTATTGAGTTATGTTTTAGAAATTCATGAAAGGCAAAAACATCATTGAAATTCAGATCCTTGATTTAGTTTTTCAGCACTCAATCTCATTGATTAAGTGAAAGATGCACATGCCTCAGGCAGAGCTAAAACTGGTCAACTATGTGAGGGTTTCATTTTTTTTTTCTCTTCTTTTTGGGACTGAGCTTTATTTATCTTCTTTGGATTAAACTTTTAAACTTGAATGTATGAATGTAAAAGTTCATTCATTCGATGAAATTAATGAATGTAGAATGTATTTTACGTTTTCCATTCTATTTCTTTGTCATAAAGCAGCAAATAATACCATTATTTTTAAATACATACATACATACATACATACACACACACATGCACACGTCAGGTTACTAAATTGACTTTAGGTGTGAATATGATTGCATGTCTGTCTCCTGTGTCTTGTTAAGCCTGTCTTGGGTGTATCACCCCTTTCCCCATGACCACCAAGACAGACTCCAGCTTCTCTCACAACCCTGAAGTGGATCAGTGGTTAAGAAAACGAATGACTGGATGGACAAAGATATCTATTACAGCCATAAAATCATTGTTTAAAACAAAAATCAAATTTACATCTAGATTTTTGGCCTGCAGTACTGCTTGTCTTTATAGATTAATTTGAGCTGAGTTGCCTAGTTGTGGAGGAATCAGCTGTAGAGAAATATTCCTTTTCCTGAATGCAGTGGGAATAAAGCCGCATTTGTGGTCTTGCTCAAAACACCAAACGGTTATATATGAAGAAGTTCAGCAGTAATGTCTCTTTCTAGTGACCATCACCCAGTTATAAAAGAAACTTGTGTAGCATTTCAAATCTTTCTACTAACTACAGTGGGGAAATAATTACTTGATCCTCTGCTGAATTTGTAGGTCTGCTCAGTTTATGGTAGTTTCATTTTAATGTAGAGAGGCAGAATATCAGCCAAAAATCCAGAAAAAAAAACAATTACATAAGTTATAAATTGATTTGCATGTCATTGATCAAGTATTTGATCCCCTACAACCCAGCCAGAATTCTGGCTCCCATAGGTTGGCTGTGTGCCCACATGGCACATAGCTTGTAATCAATCAATCAGTAAATTACGTTTACTCCTCATCTGAACTTATTTGTATAAAGCACAGCTGTCCACAGAATCAAACTAAAAGCTGTCCATCAATCATCTTCAGTCTGGAACTCCATGTAAGATCTTGCCTCATGGGGTGAGGATGATCATGAGAAAAGTGATGGATCAGCCCAAAACGACATAGGAGGAGCTTGTTAATGATCTCTATGCAGTTGGGACAACAGTCACCAGGAACACCATTGGTAACACACTACGCTGTAATAGATAGAAATCACACCCGTAAGGTCTCCTTGCTCAAGAAGTCACATTTACTGGTCAACCTTAAGTTTACCAGTGAACAATGAAATGATTTGGAGAAGGCTTGGTAGAAATTGCTGTTGTCAGATGAAACCAAAATTGAGCTTTTTGGCACCAACTCCACCTTAGCATCTGCTAAGGGTACAGAATGACTTCAGTGCTTTGAGGGGCCAATAGATGGGCAATATACCGTAAAATCTTGGACGAGAACCTCCTTCGCTCAGCCAGAACACTGAAGACAGGTCTTCGGCATGGCAGTGACCCAAAACATACTGCTAAGGCAACAAAGGAGTTGCTAAAGAAGAAGTGCATTAAGGTCATGGAGTGGCCTAGCTAGTCTTCAGACCTCAGTCCTATAGAACAATCAGGAGAGGGAGCTGAAGCTTTGAGTTCCCAAGTGGCAACCAAGAAATCTGAAGAATTTAGAGAGTTTCTGTAAGGAGGAGTGCACCAAAATCCCTCCTGACATGTGTGCAAACCTGGTGACCGAATACAAGAAAAGTCTGCTCTTTTTCTGGATCACTGATTGATATTCTGTCTCTCTCTAATGAGAAATTTGTAAAAATTTCTTTGTAAGTGAGCAGACTTACAAATTCAGGAAATAATTATTTCCCCCACTGTACATCCACTGTACCAATCAACTATGCAGCTTCTCATTGATGGTATGTACATAATTCCTCTTGCAGAGTGGTGCATTTGGTGTGTAGTTTGATATCAAGCAAATAGTTACACACCAGTTTGCAGCAAGGATTTTTTGAGTAAAGACTTTGGTGGTTAGTGTTTAAATATTTTAAGTTTCTTTAGTTCAAATTAAATACTATACAATCATATATCAGCCTTCCATGAAAATATAAGTGCCGGGTCAGTTTCTTCATACATGTGTGGATATTGTATATCTACTATATACTGTTAAAATCAGATTTATTTTTATTAGCCACCCACATACAACTATTTTTACCTTGCCCACTGATAAGGTGGCAGGAGGTTATGTTTTCAATCCTGTTTGTCTGTTAGCAATATAACTCAAAAAGTTTGAAACAAAATTGGTGAATGTTGTGAAAGTATTCCTTCAGGGCCCAAGACCATATTATTTCATTTTCAAGATCAAAGATCGAGGTCACCACAATTTTAATTTTTTTTTAAAAAAATCCCTATTTCATCATTGGCAAAATTTAAAATTCATATCTCAATCAGTTTTTCATCTTTAGCAATGAAATTTTGTACTTGAGTATAAACAGTTACTGCTGATAATTCATTGTCTTTTCCTATTTTAAATTAAAATGTGATAATGCCAAGTGGATGACAAACCCACACAAAAATCACATATCTCATTAAATGTTGTTCCTTTTTCATTTCATTTCCTTTTTTTTTCATTAGGGTACATAACCTGATTGAAATATATCCCAACTAAATATGTCATTATCTGTTCCTGTGGATCTCATTTTTAAATAATATTATACAATAATATTGTACAGGTTTTAAATGCTAATAGAATAGATTTTTAATCTTTGTGATCTAGTAATTTATGGTGGAGTATGCCAACATTGGGTGGTATCTATTGTAGCACAGTATGGGCACATAGAAAATTTAGAGTCGGGGAGCTATGCACTCTACTCAGTTCTCATCTAGTTGGTATTATTCCTTTATAGAACTGCGTGAAGTACTTTTTAAAGCAGGTTTTGGATTTTGCCATAGTCATTGTGGGTTCTATCTAAATGTATTTATTTTTTGGTCAAAGACCAGGGGGAAGACACACAGTAATGGGGGTAATGGGCCTGAGGTTGGATTCAAACCTAGGCCTCTGTATCCACTCTACAGCCTATGGTTTGCCAGCTCAACCAGTGCCACTCAAACTTGTTTTAGGCATACATGAACAACCTCTTATCGGTCTACAAATCTGATCCACTTTGTCACTTAAGTTAATCCATCAGAACTGTTTGGGAATCTCTAAAGTTCAGGAAAAAATTCAGTTCAAGTTCTATTTTATTAACAGTATCAGTCAAAAGTTTGGACACACTTGCTGACTAGTACTTTATATTGCGCCAAATCACAACAGTTACACAACAGTCACCTCAAGGCACTTGATATTGTAAGGTAAAGACCATGAAATGATACAGAGAAAACCCCAACAATCTGACCACACCCTATGAGCAAGCACTTGGTGACAGTGGGAAGGAAAAACATGCAGTTTCTCCCAGCAGCCTAGTCCTATTGCAGCATAACTAAGGAATGGTTCAGGGTCACCTAATCCAGCCCTAACTATAAGCTTGATTAAAAAGGAATGTTTTAAGGCTAATATTAAAAGTAGAGTGGGTGTCTGTCTCCCAAATCCAACTGAGAGCTAGTTTCACAGAAGAGGAGCCTAAAACCTAAAGGCAAGGCTCTGTCTCCCATTCTACTTTTAAATACCCGAGGAACTACAAGTAAGCCAGCAGTCTGAGAGTGCTCTATTGGGGTGATGCAGTGCTATTACTTTAAATAAGGTAGGGCCTAGTTATTCAAGTCCTTGTATGTAAGAAGAAGAATAATTTTAAATTCAGTTTTGGATTTAACAGGGAGCCAGCGAAGAGAAGCTAATATGGGAGAAATATGCTCTCTCTTTCTAGTCCCCATTAGTACTCTTGCTGCAGCATTTTGGATGAGCTGAAGGCTTTTCAGGGAACTTCTAGGATAGCCTGATAATGAATTACAATAGTCCAACCTAGAAGTAATAAATGCATGAATTACCTTTTCAGCATCACTCTGAGACAGGATGTTTCTAATTTTAGAAATATTGTGCAAATGCAAGAAAGCAGTCCTACATATTTAATATGTGTATTGAAGGACATATCCTGGTCAAAAATTATTCCAAGATTCCTCAGTGTTACTGCAGGCCAAGGTAATGCCATCCAGAGTAAGTATCTTATTAGATAATATGTTCCTAAGATTTTTAGGGTGGAGTACAATAACCTCAGTTTTATTTGAATTTAGAATTAGAGGTCCTCTAATTTGGTCATCCAGGCCTTTATGTTTTTAAGACATTCCTGCTGTTTAACTAATTGATGCGTGTCATCTGGCATCATTAATAGATAAAGTTGGGTATCATCTGCATAGCTATGAAAATGTATGCAATGCTTTCTAATAATACTGCCTAAGGGAAGCATGAATAGTGTAAATAAAATTGGTCCCAGCACAGAACCCTGTGGAACTCCATAATTAACATCAATGTGCGAAGAGGACTCCCCATTTATATGAACAAATTGGAGTCTATTAAATAAATATGATTCAAACCATAATATTAAAAATTATGGTCAACAGGATCGAATGCTGCACTGAGGTGTAGCAGGACAAGCACAGATATGAGTCCACTGTCAGAGGCCATAAGAAGATAATTTGTAACCTTCAATAATGCTGTTTCTATACTGTGATGAATTCTGAAACCTGACTGAAACTCTTCAAATAAACCATTCTTCTGCAGATAATCAGTTAACTGTTTTGCTACTACTCTTTCAAGAAGTTTTGAGATAAAACGAAAGTTAGAAATTGGCCTATAATTTGCTGATGGTTTTTTAAGTAATGGTTTAATTACTGCCATCTTAAAGGCCTGTGATAGTCCATTAAGAGATATAGATTGATCGTATTTAAGATTGAAGCTTTAATTAATGGTAGGATGTCTTTGAGCAGTCTAGTAGAAATGGGGTCTGACAGACATGGTGGCTTGGAGGAAATAACTATTGATGTTATCTCAGAAAGATCAGTAGTACTGAAAGGTGCTGAACATGATGATATGTATGTGAGATTGTTATGAATAAAGCACCCTTTATATAAACTAGCACATGGCCATGCTGCAGTACTGTTTGGCCTGTTTTTGCTCTTGGCAAACTGATATACCTACTCATATTGAGAAAAGTAGATCTTGTTTATATAAATAATTAGATAGATATGGGGTTGATGTGTAAAAATTACCCTAATTTTTGTGGGTCCCCTGCTCAGGTCCTGCTCTATGTACATGTAAATGTCATTTTAGTCTGTTGTTAGGTGGTTGCCAGGCAATGTCATGGCATCATAATATATTTTAGATATTTAGACTATCTATTCAAACTTTGTGGATATAAATTAAATGTTATTGCGGTGAACTTAAAGTGATAAAATTATTTTATAAGGTGTTATATTGACATAAAAGCTAAAAGGGTGTCATAGGCAACATGATGGTGTCATAATAGCTGAACCTGAAAAGAAGAACTTTCAGGGGCCTAAGATGTACCTGTGTGCCAAGTTTGGTTGCTGAACTCCTGATCATGGAAGAGGTGTTTGTGAACACATCTACATTTCGAAACTCCAAGCTTTACATCTCTCAGGTCTTTCGTCAAGACGTTGTAGTCATAAATGCAAAATATTTAATAAACTGATTAATAAGCACCTAATCACCTGTGTGGGTTGATTAAGACAAATTATATATATATATAAAACATACACACACATATATATGTGTGTGTGTGTGTGTGTGCGTGCATTTTAAGCTTTCTTGGATCGAGTGGGTGCAGGTGTCAGGAGGATCAGGGGAGAAGGAATTGGGGATTCAGGACCAGGTGTGTGGCAGTTGTCAGGGTGATACCTGCCAGCTGAGCCCTCTCTTTCTGTCTCTCTTTACAAAATAGAGTGTCACTGTCCTCACAAGGTCAGCAGAGTCCATAACAGAGGAAAAGTTTTACTCCCCTGAGTGACAGGCTCTCTTTCTTTTCTGCCCCATTTTCCTCCTGTCTGGCAGTGGGAGCCCAAAGTGTCTGCTTTTGCTGAGTGGAGTTGTGCAGCTTTCTGTCCCTTGAGAACTTGGCTCTGTTTGTTTGTGAGTGAGGGGGAGACAAACATAAAGACAGGGAGACAATTTGTGTGTGTATGTGTGAGTAAGAGTGACGGCGTTTATTCGGGGGCTGCTTGAATCGTTTCAGCAGAGCTCTACTGAATGGGAAGCCACCGCCTGTTGTGTTTGTACACAAAGAGGCTCTTTTGTTTTGAAAGGAACAATTGAGCTTTTCACAGAAAGCCAGAGAGCACAGACAACCTCACCGATGCCTTCAAGGATGCAGCAACACATAAACACACAGCTCCATCCTTATGCCTGAACCAGTGTCTGTCACATTTATCTAATACAAAAGTAGGACAGTGGACAGTTTTTCTACTTCTTTTGTTAGACAGCTTTTCTAAGCAGTCAAGTGTGAAACTCAAGGTTGATGGATTCTTTTTTTTCAGTTTTTCACCTCTTAACCTTGGGCACAAAAGTGTACAAATATTTTATCTGTGAGCAAAGTTTAGTCATTCATTCCTGAGAAAGAAAAGCACGACTAATATTACATTTACAATAAGATGACAATAAGAGTTACCTGGAGTGGGATCCAGTGACTCAACAATTGCTTTGGCAGGTGTTGAGGTTTCTGGCGCCTAAAACTGAATTTCCAGTCAGTAATCTGTTTTGTAAGAAAAACTTTCCAGACTTCAAGAACCTACGCACATTTTCAACACTTTCATCAGTGGAAGATGTGGTTAATGGGCTGTAAGGATGTTTCTTTATGATATGGCAGATGATTCTGTTGCGTTTCTGCTCTGTTGTGCATGCTCACTTTAATGATAAGATGATGTAAATACTGGTGATACTGGTGATTAGAGATCTTCTTTTAAGACGTGATTATAAGTAGCATATTGTCTTGGCTCTTCCTGTTCATGGCCTGAAAAGGCTTTGTTTCCCAGTGGGTAAGACTGCTGACTGTAACTCTTTAGATAATGAACAACACAAACGTGAGAGAGAATGTTCAAACTCAACACACAAAGTGGTGAACTCATGCAGAAACCTTGTGCAGTGAGCTAGCGGTGCTTAAAATTTGTAGTCATAACTGAAATGGGAGCTGAGTGGCATTCATCTAGCTCTTTTCTAGTCATACCAAGCACTCAGAAAGCTTTACAATACAATCCACATTCACACAGCACGTTATTCAATGCACTGAAGCGCTCACATCTGCACGCCGGCCAATTTAGATTCACTAATGAACCTAACATGCAAGTCTTTGGACTGTGGAAAGAAACTGAAGCGCCCAGATAAAACCCACGCATGCACTGGGAGATTGTGCAAGCTCCACACATAAAGGCCTCAGGAAGGTTCAAACTAAGAGCCTATACGGGGTGACGGTGCTAAACATTGCGCCACCATGTTGCCCTTAACTTTACAACAATCTTTTTTTGTTTTGTTTTGTTATACTTTAAATAGGTTAATAAATGATCTGATCAGTATTTCTGTTTGCTGTAAAAGTACTACAAGTAAGTATAACAGTCTATCACCTGAGGTTTTCAAAGATGTATTTTCAATCTGTAAAATGTATTTGCACATATTACAAAAAAAGACAAAGAAAAACAGATATTTAGTGATTCCTATGCAGGAAATGCCAGAAATCAGATAAAAATGAAATAAAAACAAAAACTATTAGCTGTTAATTAGTGCAGCTTGGGCACATCAAATCATCAAATCAAATCACTCGAGTGAAAAGAGAAGGGAGCGCACACATAATGTATCTGCTAAACAAATAGAATCCCAAAAAATGGAGTAAACACATATGTACAGTAAGTATGAAATGAGTCAAGATAAGTCAGACAGCATGTGTGGTAATGTGGGTTTGTGTGGCTCTCTATCAGCAGGAGAGTACTTGAGCAAACATGGGAAGTGCCACCCGTGTGATCCTTCCTGTCTGCAGTGCAATGGTCCAGGGGGAGAGGACTGCACCAGCTGCCCTGCAACACGGTGACAACCACTGGCATACAAACATCTATACTGTATATTGAAAAGATGTAACTAATATTACAATTCAGCCAACCCACTAACAGTTGAACTTTTTTAACTTGTGAAATAGTCAACTTAAACAATTCATGCAAGTGCATCAACTGCATATTACATACAGTAGAGTTTAACTTTGTTCCACCTGCAGGTTCTTTGATGAAGGACGCTGTGACACCTACTGTCAGAAGGGCCGCTATGCCATGGGACGACAATGCCACCTTTGTCACCACACCTGCCAGGAATGTTCTGATGAGGGACCTGACAGCTGCACCAGCTGTGATACAGGTATGTTTAAAATATACATTAAGAAAGGCATAAACATCAATCAAAATTGCATAACTGTCAGAAAAGGCACCGCTTAGTGCAGATAAAATGTTTGTATTATATATATGAAATTTTCCTTTCTTTGTTCCTACATAAAAGCTGCACTCTTTGGACTGACACAAGTAGCGCTTTGTAAAGCTTTAGTTGAAAATCTATCCATTGAACTGGGCCAGGCATCTGAAAGAAACTGAGCATTTTCATAGCATCCCTTGGTTCACACAAAGGCTCATTTTTTGCCAGACTCCATCAATAAATCCTCTAAAAGTGAATGAATCCAATTAATGCAGCGGGTCAGCCAAGGTCTGCTGATAGTGTGTTATTCAGTTGTGTGTTTTAGAGGTCACTGCACTGTGTTCACGTTCTGAGATCAATTTAAAAACAAAACAACTGTTTTCAATGACTGTTTTATTTCCTCTAAAACAGCAAATTTTCTGATCTTGCGCAGCTGATCAATCTTTCAAAAAGCTTTTTTACCCCCTCATAACAACAGTTATAAAATCTGTACATCATTAGGCAACCACAGCTGAAGAAATATCAACCTGAGGGTGGTAGTGATAACTGTGTTTATCACACAGTTTCAGGCGGTATTATGATATTAATATTTGAATGAATGTATTTACACTGGGGAGATTCTATTACACACACACACACACACACACACACTTTGAGATACCAGACAGCCAAGAGAAGATTAACACCAGACTTTTCTTTCTTTCCCTCGCACACATATGCACATACACACTGTCTGTCACCTTCACATGTGCATACACTCTCAATTAGCCGGCAAGCTTGTCAGACTGTGTTTGCAAATGTGGTTCCATTTAATTGCAGGTCTGTCTGAGGCTCAATGAGGCATAACAATAATAGTTTGAACAGACTCTCTCAGAACAACCTCTCTTATCTTGGCCAGTCACACTCACATGCATACAGTTACATACTGAGCACACAGTTCTTGATAGCCACCTTTGAAAGTCGTGTTTGGCACCCCTCCTTGTTACTATTGGGGAAAACGTGAAGGAGCTGCGGACAGCAAGACAACAAGGAAAATGGATATAGATGGATGAAACAAACAAAATATGAAAGTGTCGATTTAAAAATGCTGACACACAAACACACACACAAGCCCAGGCATATATGAAATTACAGCCACGCAGATTTTTAAAAAAATTTCATTACTGTGGAAGCACATATATAATGGCACTCTGATGGTATTTCACTGACTAACTGTGAGAAAAGAGACTCTACCTAGTTACAGTAACTTTGAAATTTAATATCACTACATTTACAATATTTAAAATATTTTTCTTTTACTTTTTTACACATACTACTTTAAACCTCTGCTTTAAAATGCTCTTGATTTAAATGTCCAGTAGGTTTGAAACACACTTTTTTAAATGTTAAATATTTTAAAGAGCTCGAATTCATCTTTTTTTGTATGTAAATATTCATGTCACCTAAAAAAAATGTAGTTAACCCAGTGAGTTTGCAATGGGGTTGCTGATTGGTCTCTAGACCTGTGTGATTGGGGGTTTAAGTAAATTGTGTGATTGACTGTGCCAGCTGTCCTTGCAGTATAGCAAAACATCCATGCAAGCTTTCTTTAAAGCCCTGAAGTAAAAATGCTTTGTCTTAACCTGTGTATGACTCCTTGTCTGAGTATGTCCTCATTAGCTGTTTTGTGCATCAACGCTCCTTCTTCTTCACTTAACAGATTTCTTATCCTTCACAAAACATCTTTATTTCTTGCTCTACCCAGATATATTTGGTGTGGCCAGGTACCTCTTTCAGGGTCAGTGCCGGGATGTATGCCCTGAGGGGTTCTTACACCACTCTGAAGGGAGGCGGTGTGATGTGTGTCCTACACACTGCATCATCTGTACTGCAACAGATCGCTGCCTCCAATGCAGCTCAGGACACAAGCTCAGAAATGGCCACTGCATCCCACTGCAGTGCAGCACAGGTGAGATATGCTGGTAGAGAAAAAAAAACTCTTTGTTACATTGCTGTTGCCAGTATGAAATGCACATTTTGTTCATTCTGCAACAGCAACACTAAATATGCAGATAGCATCTTCATAGGTTACCACTCTGCATACTGTAGCACAAAGAAAATGTGCATTAATAACATCTGTTATAATAAAAAAAGAGCTTTTGAAGGATTTTATATGAGCCGGCACTATCACAGAACTGGCCTAAAGTAAACGTCATATCAGGGGAGTCCACATGTAACTCTCATTTAAGGAAAATAATAAAATGTAAGTAATTTCAGAAAATAAAGCAACAGAACTTCACTCCACACTTAAGCTGAAATATATATATATATTTTTTTTTATCTAAAAGTGTCTTTGATTTCAGTGTCAGGTTTAAAAAAAATGTGTGTCTTAGAGTGGGGATTTTATATTTCACAAACAAATCTGGGTCCTTTTAAAGGTTTTGAAGCTTCGGTAAGATTGATGCACTTCTTTGGGGTGATTCAGTTAACTGGAACATGGCATTACTTTAGGCAATCCACAAAGTCAGGCCACGTTAGCTAATGGCTTAGTAGTTGGGGGTTAGATCTGTGCATCCAGTTGGCAAATTTTAAACATGGGATGCTATTTAAGCTGCTTTAGCTTACTGACAGTTGCTTCTACTCGGCTTTGCACCCCCCCCCCTTTTCATGCTGTTTCTGACTTAATCTGTCTCATATCTGTTGTAACTGAGGCCTTCTCTGTTCATAAGGGAGCCTTACTCCCCAGAACAAAGGTGCACTGCCAAATACAAATTACTATGGATGGAAATGACGGTCTTCCTTTAACTACGGTCCTTACTCCTGACTGAAGTATAGCAATGTCAGAATAATATATGGTATTGAAAGTTTACTCAGTGAAGCAACCATTGCTGTGGCAAAATGCTTTATAAAAAAAATTATACCCTGCCAAAGTAATACAATCAGACTTGTCTTAACTTAGTTCATCTGTTGGCCGGCACAGAGCTGATGTGTTCTTGCATCTACTTTCTGTTCCTAATCTGTTCAACTCAATAAACACTTGCCAAACGTATTCTTAAATTGGAAAATATTGAGAAGGACAAACCCGTTGCACTTTATCTCATTGTATGAGATCGAATGTGGATGCCAGCAAATCAAGTATTGAGCAAGAGCTGAAATTTTTGAGTGAGTTGCTATATATTTTTTTTTGAGATACTGTATTTGAGATAAGGAGGAGTGGTGGAGTTAGGCACTTAAAATTTCACAACAGTGAATGTGGGACAAAGGAATGATTGTAAGGGAGGAGATAAAGTTTATGAGTTGGAGAATAAGACAAAATGTTCATCCTATGTGGCAGGCAAGTTTCTACAGACCCCACAGGCAGGTTGAGGACATTGCCAGGGTTGGGTAGTTGTGTTTATATTTCATCTTCTATATGTGATTTTGTTCCCTTTTTCTTATATATAATTAATTCAATCTGTTTTTGTTTATCAGGTGAGGCCTCAGGTGCAGAGAATGAGGAGTGTCTCCTTTGTGATGATGGCTGCGCACAATGTAAACGCAGTAAGCAGATATCTTTTTTCTTTCTGGCTGATCTAAACTTCTTCATCAACCAACCTGCATAAACAAAACCAGACTCTCTAAAATAAGAGGCAGAGGTGGTCACAGGACACTGCACAAAATCATGAATTAATAATTATGATCCAACCTGCACTGCTCATCAGTGAGATAAATTTGGGTAAACGCAAATGTGACAGCTATTAAAGAGGGATGCTTTCTAAATGTGTTTGAAAGGATAGTTGTGAGGCAGTGTGGCTGCATTTAATGATGTTGCTATTGATTTTTGTTGCACCTCATGCTTTGCTGTAGGCTCTCCATTACTACAGGCACATAAATTAACTTAGAAAAGCCCCAACAGCTGAGTCACTTTACGAAAATGTAAAGTGTCCTTAAATTTGTGAGCATTTTCTCCTCACTGTAAAAACCATATAGTCCATAAAAACCATAAAATCCCATCCACTGTGCACACCATCAGTATAAGTCACATAAAGACAAAAGGGCTGAGGGGTAATTATCAACATACTGTTATTGTGAGCTGAACTAGTCTGAGGTGGAGGCTGACTGTTATGTCATTATACACTCTGGGTGGATTATGTTTCTTGAGTTTCGCTTCAGCCACCCATCCAATTCTGCAAGCCAAACAAGTCAGTCAGCACATAGAAATCTGAGATGATTGCCTCTGTGATGCAATGACACAGGCCAAAGTAAAGATGAAACAGTGTTGTTTCTGTGACTGACAGTCACCCTTGTACTAGGGGTCATCCCCTAGTGTCAGATTAGGAGATGCAGTTTTATCTGGACACTTCATGTGGATAAGTGTGGAAGATTTCTGGCTTTTGACTGTTGGGTTGGGTGTATACACTATTGCCAAAAGTATTTGCTCACCTGCCTTCACACACATATGAACATTTTTAATCCATAGGGTTTAATATGATATTGCTCACCCTTTGCAATTATAACAGCTTCAGCTCTTTTGGGAAGGCTTTCCACAAGGTTTAGGAGTGTGTTTATGGGAATTTTTGACCATTCTCCCAGAAGCCCATTTGTGAGGTCAGACACTGATGTTGGACAAGAAGGCCTGGCTCACAGCCTCCACTCTAATTCATCCCAAAAATGTTCTGTTGGGTTGAAGTACTCTGTGCAGGCCAGTCAAGTTCTTCCACACCAAACTCACTTCATGTCTTCGTGGGCCTTTGCTTTGTGCACTGGTGTGCAGTCATGTTGGAACAGGAAAGGGTCATCCCCAAACTGTTCCCACAAAGTTCGGAGCCTGAAATTGACCAAAATGTCTTGGTGTGCTGAAGCTTTAAGAGTTCCTTTCACTGGTATTAAGGGGCCAAGCCCATCTTCTGAAAAACAAGCCCACACATAATCCCGCCTCCACCAAACTTCACACTTGGCACAATGCAGTCAGACAAGTGCCGTTCTCTTGGCAACGGCCAAACCCAGACTCGTCCTCAGATTGCCAGATGAAGAAGCGTGATTTTGTCACTCCAGAGAACACATCTCCACTGGTTTTCAATCCAGCGGTGGCATGCTTTACACAACTGCATCTGACACTTTGCATTGCACTTGATGATGTAAGGCTTGGATGCAGCTGCTTGGCCATGGAAACCCATTCCATGAAGCTCTCTACGCACTGTTCATGAGCTAATCTGAAGCCCACATGAAGTTTGGAGGTCTGTACACTATGTGCCTCAGCATCTCCTGAACACACTCTGTGATTTACATGGCCTACCACTGTGAGTAGCTGTGATTCCGAACCACTACCACTAACAGTTGACTGTGGAATATTTAGTAGTGAGGAAATTTCAGGACTGGACTTGTTACACAGGTGGCATCCTATCACGCTACCACGCTCCCGAGAGCGACCCATTCTTTCACAAATGTTTGTAGAAGCAGTCTGCATGCCTAGGTGCTGGACTTTATACACCTGTGGTCATGGAAATGACTGGAACACCTGAATTCAATGATCTTGGTTGGTGAGTGAATACTTTTGGCAATATATTGTAATTATGAACAGATATACGAGGGGATTAAATTATGCACTGTTATGTTTTGTGAGAAAACACATTCCTCACCACTTGGCGTTGGATTTTGTTTTCATTTGCCTGTAAGATTAAGATACTTTAGGCTAGAAGTTTGTAATGGTTGGATGTGGACGCTGGATGAAATCAATCAACTAATTCAAAAGCCTGACAGTCTGTGATAAGATGCAGCAGCTGTTTCTTAGTCCTATCTTCACCATCAAATAAATTCAACACATCTTTTTGACTCGTCATCAGCTTTATGTCCTATAATCCTCTCAGCATACTACACTTTGTAATCACTGGCGAGAGGTTTGAAAATATTTTACAATTGGATTAGTCAAGCTTTCGGTTCTGGGTAATTTCAGGAATGGCACTGGTGCACACTCCTTGTGTAGCCCAGTCTGATCTGATAAAATCACCAAATGTTGTCCTTTTCTTTGGACTAAACACCTTCATCTTGCTCATTTTAACACATAGATTGCGGGCTTCTACTGCAGCATTTTTCCAACATTAAAAAAAAGAAACCTGCTCTTTGTCTGTCTGTGTCTCATGTTTACTTTCATCACTCAGGACATCCCTAGATGGCTTTTCATACCACCCTGTTTTGATACAAGTGAGAATGTGTTAAAGTGACTCATTTTGATTTGTTTACTATTTTTGGACATGCAGCTACTATTGTCCTTTTCTCGTCCTTTATAAAAACAGTAATACTAAGTGAAATTTCTTGTTCAGAGGCTGTTTGCATTGCTAAAGCTCAGTTCACCCCCAGAGTTCAGCTGCTTTAATGCACTGCAGCTCATTTCTACTTGAGTTCTTCGTAAACACACTTTATCTGGTTTTTCTCACTGAATTGATGATTTTCGTTTATTTTAAAGCTGAGTTTACTCATTCTCACTTCTGAGCATGTATAACTTTGACCTGAACTTTGTGATTATGCTTGCATTATATGTAGCTTGTGGGTGCATGCATACCGTAAATGTGTGAGTGCATCCACATTCCACAAGTGAATAGTTCAGGATGTGCGTACAGGTTTTAAATTCTATTGAAATCCCCCCTCCCCTGGCGTGCACAGTTAATATTTATACGGGCACTATTCTCACTCTCACACAGACACAGCCTGGAGGCATGATTTCCGGCTCCTTGCTTGCTGCCTCTTCTTCTATACCTCTGTCCCTCCCACCTTTCCTTTCTCTCAGTCTCACTCTGTATGAGTAATTGCTTTCACAGGTAGTGGCTTGTCGACTGCATTGAAGTGCAAACCAGTGCAGTGCTAAGTTGCGGGTGCTGGAAAGAGACAGCAAGAGAAAAAGGGTGCAGGGGGGTCGATGAAGGTTTTTCTGGAGAGGATGAAGGTCCCAAGGGAAAGTCTGCAGATGCAGGGTTTTTTTTTAACACTAAGGGATGACAACGTGACTCTTTCCCACTTATCAGTTGGATGATTTTGACTGACAGCAGGAATTAATTACTATGCAAGAAAATGAGTTTCTTCCTTTGTTGCATGTACGAAAACAGTCACACGCTCAACTGAATTACTTATTAATATCCCCTCCATATGTTCCCTGGTCTAACAAAAACAGAAAAAAAAACTATAACCTATCTCTCACATTATGCTGTTTTTTGGCATTAAGCAAAAGTACATCTGCAGTGCAAGCTTAACAAACAGAGAGAAAAAAACACACACACACACACACACACAGTAGCAGCAGCAGCAGCAGCAGCATGTGTTTGACATGAGAGAAACTAACAGATCTTATAGGTGTGAACCAAAATGACCACAGAGGCTCACTGACTTTTACATTTGCTTAAAGCTTTGTGGGTTAGGTCTCTTTCGTGGTTTGCCACACACTCAACTTATGACTGATCTGAGAATGCCATTCAATTCTGTGCTGACCTGAACAGATTTGATACGTGTTGTCAGAGTGCCTCCTGCTGTTGTTTAAAGAAACTGCATTCAAAATGTTTTCACCTGTTTCTCACTGCTGCCTCATACTGCATCATATTTAAATTACATTTGAACAGAAACTTCAGAAATGCATACTAAAGCAGGTCCATTTTCTTTGGTTTGGTCTGATTTCACCACAGATGATTTGGGAGATCAGAAGCAGGACATTGTTTGCCTCAAATGTGAAGATGGTTACTACCAGTAAGTCATTAAGTTGCACCTCCACAGTCATACAGTGTGTCCTCATATTGAAACGGCTCTTTCTGTCTGCCAGATTAGGAACTGAGTGTCATCAGTCATGTCCGGATCGAACCTACAGTGTGGAAGACATCATGATGTGTGCTCCATGTGAAGACAAACAATGTGTAATCTGTGACCAGTCCCAGTGCTACTGGTGTGAAGAAGGATTTTATGTCTCAGGTAACATTTCTAATTTGAATTGTGGTGCAAACATCAGATAATAAACTCCTGATGAAAGAATATGTAACATAACATCTTTTACATCAGTTGACAGGGTGAGGAACTGAAAACCAGAAATAATGTTTTACATTTTTCTTTAAAGAATCTGCTCTCACCAGCCACTTTATTAGGTACAACTTGTTGGTATCGGGTTGGAGCCCCCTCTTTTGCCTTCAGAACTGCCTTAATTCTTCATATCATAGATTCAACAAGGTGCTGGAAACATTCCCTAGAGATTCTGGTCCATATTTAGATGATATCACAGAGTCAGAGTTGCTGCAGATTTGTCAGCTGTGCATCCATGATGCAAATCTTTTCCACCAAGTCCCATAGGTGCTCTATTGGATTGAGATCTGGTGACTGTGGAGGTCATTTTAGTGCAGTGAACTCACTGTCATGTTCATGAAACCAGTTTGAGATGATTTGAGCTTTGTGACATGATGCGTTATGGTGCTGGAAGCAGCCATCAGAAGATGGGTACACTGTGGTCATAAAGGGATGGACATGGCCAGCAACAGTACTCAGATAGGCTGCGGTATTTAAACAATGCTCAGTTGGTACTAAGGGGCCTAAAGTGTGGTAAAAGTGTGGCGCAGCTTAGTAGATGGATCATGTTATTTACACCAAATTCTGACCCTGTAATCTTAATGTTGCTGCAGAAATTGATACTCATCAGATCAGCCAGTCTCAAGGACTTGAAAAAAAAAGGCAACTGGTCTTCTTTAAAATTTCTGAAGATGTTTCACCTCTTATCCAGGAGGCTTTGTCAGTTCTAAAATCAAAAGGTAGAGAGTCCCAGGTTATTTAAACCCTAGTGGGGGTTGTCCCCTGTGGAGGTGATCCTTTGGAGGTTTGTCCATTGATGTGGTTTCACTTTTCACTTGTATACCTACAACTGAGATGTGGAGATGGTCAGAAAATGACTACAGCAAGACTTACACAACAGAATCAGCTTTACCCCTGATAAGATTTGCACACTTTTAGACCTCTGCCTTACTACCACATATTATAAATACAACAAGGGTACAGACAAAAGAAGAAGAGCCACCTCGACAGGGCAAGACTCAGCTGTACTTCTGCGCCTAGAGGATAAAGGACACCACTTTGAGGTCAGTGTTCACATTCTGGACCAGGGAGACAGTTGGTTTGAAAGTAGAGTAAAAGAGGCCATCTATGACCACTGTGAACGACCATCATGGAACAGGGGTGGTGGCTTACAAAACCCGCTGTCAGTCACCTACGGTGCAGTCCTGAGCTCCCTTCCCTGGTGCTTAACCCCCCACTCACACCTTACTTCAAGTGACCTCAATAGGTCACATGACAGGGTGGGGCAACCTAAAACCACTGGTGGTAATGACCCACACCTTTTTTCACACCTTGGCTCATGTGATGACACATATGATTAAAAGGGTATCAACGACCACCTCCAAAGGGGTTTAAAGAAGTCCAAAAAATGTAAAGAAGTCCAGTCGCCTTTTTATTTCAAGCTTTTGAGAACACCCTGACCTGGATGGTTGAGAATCTATACAGATGTCAGACCAGGCAATTGGACAATCTTCTGTAATGTCCAATTTTTGTGAGCCTATGTGAACTGTAGCCTCCATTTTGTGTTAGCTTAGCTTAGCTGACATGAATGAACACTCAGTGTGGGCTTCTGCTACTGTAGCCCATCTGTTTCAAGGTTTGACATGTCATGTGCTAAGAGATGCTCTTCTGCGTACCTGGGTTGCAACGAGTGGTTGAGTTACTGTAGACTTTCCATCAGCTTGAAGCAGTCTGACCTTTCTCCGCTGACCTCTGGCATTGAAAGGCATTTTCACGCAGAGAACTGCCACTCACTGGATATTTTCTTTTTTGGACCATTCTCTGTAAACCCTAGAGATGACTGGAAAAGTCCCAGTAGATCAGCAGTAACAAGATTATGCCTTTAATATACTATACACAATAAAAGTATTATAAAGCATTAATAAAGCTTTATAAATCTCTTTATGCATGGTTATAGTCACATGGGTGAACCTAAGTTAAAATAAAATTTAAAAAAGTAAATCGCTTAACTAAAATCAGCCCAATTCCACTGAGATTTTTCATGCAGTGGTGAAGAAAGATTGTAAACTGTCTGTGTAGGTTTTTAGTCATGTAGTCTCTAGAGCTTGACAAACTCTAAAAGGCTTCTTTAGTTTCAGATGAGAGGTGAAACATCTTCTAGAAACTTACAGAAGTCCAATTGCTTTTTTCAAGCTTCAGAAAGATTGTAAGATGGTACTAAACTTTTCAAACAGTTATAAACAGCATATTTTCTAATACCATTCTAATACTATTCAACATACCCATTATAATTAGTGGATGTTTCCTGCCCAGCCAATTTTCCAAAGTGGCCAGCATTTACATGGAATACGCTACACTAACAGCCTGAACAAAGGCATCAAAGGCCCGTAGTGTCAGCTGCACATGTGACATTTCCTTCATTAAAGATTTCCTTTATGTGTGTAGATGGAGAGTGTGTGGATCACTGCGAGCAAAGTTTCTTTGTGGATGAAGAAAGCCGGGAGTGTGAGCCTTGTCACCGTGACTGTCGCACATGCCGAGGGCCACGATACGATGACTGTGACTCCTGCGAGGATGGGCTTACACTGAAGAATGGAGAGTGTTTAGAGAGCAGGCAGCGTGCGTCTTCCCCTGAGAAGCACTTCAAAAATAGTAGGACAAATGTTCATTTTACCTCAGTTCTAAATGTCATCACCATGGCCCACCTCTAACACCCTGTTGCTGGTGATAGATTACTCTACATATGTTTTGTGTAAACTAAGGAATTCAACAAAAGCATATAGCTGAAAAAAGTTTTAAACCACTAAAATGTGTGTTTTTTTGTTAAGTAACACATCTTTTAGCCTTCTTTCAAATGCAATTACACAGTCATTTCTTCTTATTTCTTCTGTCACTTTTATCCTCAGCTCAGTACAAACGTGAGGCATGCCACTCTTCCTGTCATACTTGCTTTACCGGGGGAAGGGACAACTGCAGCAGCTGCTTCCTAGGTAAACAGGCTCTGTCTGTACGTTGTGTTAGAGTGCCTCTGAAACTAGAAAATACTTTAAAATGCTTCTATCAGAGCCCATGCTTTTTCATCAACAGGTAGTTTGTTAAGCATGGCAACTCCCCTTCATCACATGATGACATGTGTTTCATATAGTGGAACAGTAAGAAAGAAAGCAACTTGCAAAAGTTGTTAATCACTGGCATTATTCTATTATGAGTAATGTGGTTTGTATTTTTTACTTTTAGGGCATTTTTTGACCGCTCAACACACCTGCGTGACTCGCTGTCCTTCTGGGACGTTTGCCAACATGATGTCTGGCCAGTGTGAGGAGTGCTCAGAAGGCTGTGTCATGTGCCACGGTGCCAAACTGTGCCAGCAGTGCCACAGTGGACTTTATATGGAAAAGGGAGAGTGTGTGGTGGAGTGTCAGAGGTGTTCTTCTGTTTTTATCATTTCTTGCTGTGCTCACAAAAATGTAAAACATCAGTAAAACATCTGATGTCTCTGTGTTTCTTCTCAGAGGGATTCCTAAAGATCACGAATGCCTGCCATGTACGGCAGGGTGTGGATCCTGTGTGGAAAATCCCTTTTACTGTCTGAGCTGTGAGAGGCCATACCTGCTCCTGAACAACTCCTGCATGGCCCAGTGTCCAGAGGGTTATTATGCCAATGATACAGAATGCCATCGCTGCCCAGTTCACTGTACAGAGTGCAATCAGTATGGTCTGTGCAAGAGTAAGTAGGATCAGTGGAACAGTGGAGGGGAAAAGGAATTCAAGATAATGAAGGTGTCGAGAGGAGCTGTAGCTGAACAGATGAGGAAGATCAGGAAGAGATGCAGAGGAGGGATAGACAGGAAATGCCGAGAGCTCCCTCTCTGCTGCTGGACTGGAAATAGTTCAGCCCTGAAACCTAACTGTAATTTCCCCATTGTGGGATTGATAAAGTATCATTCATTGATAAATTTAACAGCTGCAGAGGGAAAGGAAGTGAGGAAATGAAATAACAAAGAGGCGAATGCTTTGCTTTTGATTATACTTAGATTTAGGAAATCACAAAACACTCTTTTTCCATCTCTTTCCTAGACTGTGCACCCCACTACTTTCTCCATGATGATCAGTGTGTGGATGACTGTCCTGATGGCTACTTCGCCACTATGAACCAGCAGGAGTGTGTGCGTTGTCATGATGATTGTGCCTTATGTGATGGACCAGACTTTGATGACTGTACTGTATGTCGCAGTGACAAAGATGTGCGTTATGGTGGAGAGTGTCTTTCCGAGTGTCCAAGCCAAACCTATTATGATGAGACTATCAAAGAATGCAGAGGTAGGAAGGTGGAAACCTCACATGATCATGCCTTAAGAATTAAATAAATCTATGCAGCTGTTTGATCCCAGATTCCAGGTGACTGTGTCTTATGGCTTCGTATTTCCCCAGATTGCCACAGTTCATGCCTGACGTGCTCAGACTCTGAACCTTCATCCTGCCTCACCTGTGCTACTAACAGGCACAAGGATGACACTGGACACTGCGTGTGGTACAGTGAGTGCTCCCCGAGCTCATACATGGACCAGAATGGGAGGTGTCAACTGTGCCATAAACTCTGCCATAGTTGTTATGGGCCAGGCAAAGACCACTGCCTCAGCTGCAAAAAGTCACACTTCTTACTAAGTAAGAGATTAAAAACCAGACATATACTGTAGCTCATATCCTTTCAGGTATGCTTGCCACTTTCCTTTTCCTCTTGAAATATTGACTTTGGGTCTGTGTCAATCAGACAGCACATGTGTGCAGGATTGTCCTGAGGGTTATTTCGCTAAGATGGACAAGGATGAGCGCGTGTGTGGGCGCTGCCATTTCGGCTGTAAGACATGTGTTGGTCATCACAGTGTGCAGTGTGTCATCTGTAAACCTGGATTCTTCAAGGAGGGAAACACCTGTGTCAAAACCTGCTCGGAGGGGTTAGGCAAGCACACATAACAGGCACACAAACCAGGCACACAAAAACCACCATAAACTAAGCAGATATTCTCTTTCTTTCTCAGTCACTTTGGCAACACAGCCACTGCGGTTTGTGAGCGCTGTGACCCCTCTTGTAGCCAGTGTTGGGGCAGTGGTGGCAGAAACTGTCTGAGCTGCAGGGAGGGCTATGTCTACATGAAGCAGTGGGGGCAGTGCCTGCAGAGCTGTCCTCCAGGCTACTACCAAGTCAGTCCTTCCATGAGCTGTCACAAGTGTCATCCTACCTGCAAGACCTGCAGTGGTAAATGAAACCCGTCATGCATAATTAGTGATTTGTAATTGCATTGTCTTTTTTTAAATTATTTTTTTTTATACCAAATCCGATAGGGAACTATCTTTCTGTAGCAGGTCATTTTCCCATTACTTACACTTACTGTTACAAGGATGAATGCCTATTGGAATGATAATGCAACCTAGAGTGAGGATGAAGAGTAACAAGTATTATTTTGGGAACACCTTACATTTTCAAAAAGGTGTGTGTCTCACTGCACTTGATCTTCCATAATATGTGTAGTTCTGTTAGGCCAGGTGATGTGCTTTTCATCTATGCCTCCTTTTATGTCACCTCTCAGATGTACCTAGAGTTCAGAATCAGAATCAGAAGAATTTATTGTCATTATATGTCAGACATACAATGAAATTACGTTCCAGAACACCCATCCAAGAAAGGAAAAAGTTAGGACTGATCCGGAGACAACTGCATTTTCTTACTATGCACTGTGGACATGGAATAATTGACAGAACGACCTAAATTTAAATATGTCTTATTGGTTGGTGAATTTAAATGCATATTAAGGAATGCAATGAAAGAAGACTTGTGGATGTTTCTCTTGAGAAGCCACTTAATGTTTTAATGTTTTATATTATGGGTATTTTATATTGTATGTTGTTGTGATTTAGATTTCATTTTGTATTTATAGTATTTTGAGATGTTTTTGAGTTTATATGGCTGCTATTTTGGCCAGGTCTTCCTTGTAAAAGAGATTGTGATCTCAATGGGACTTCCTGGTAAAATAAAGGTAATAATAATAATAATAATAATGACTCTCTCTTCTCAGATGCGAGCGCTGTAGCCTGTGAGTCCTGTTATTATGGCTACAGGTTAATGAATACCATATGTGACCCAGAGTGTTCGATAGGCTACTATGCTGCTTCAAAGGTGACAGATCGCTTGTGTTTCTTCATTTACAAATTATTTTTTGTGGATATTCAACCTACTCATTTACCATATGAAAAAGCAAATAATTTATTAGAACTGTAGCAGCAATTTGGCAAAGCTGCTCTGCAAGTCATTTGCAGATCAGATGGGTGAACCCAGGCACTCAGTCTTTGTATCTTTCACCAGGACTCCAAGTCAGAGAGCGATAAACTGAAGTGCACAGCGTGCCACCCGTCTTGTTTGGGCTGCCGAGGTCCCAGCATATGGAACTGCACCGTGTGCCACGCGGGCCAGATCTTGTCTGATGATGGTCGCTGCTTGACCTGCTGTGGAAAAGAAATACGCCACAAAGACGAACAAATACCCAGGGAGTGCTGTGACTGCAAGACATCACAATGTAAATGGCGACCCACACTGAAACACAAACTTCCAGCAGACATACCTCTGTGGCTAGCCTGTGTCGTCTTTTTAGTGGAAAGCTGTGAACAGATACTGTCTTCATACTTGTTTGTGGAAAATAGTGTTTATGTGTGTGTGAGTCATCAGTCTTCTTTTCAGGACATCTGCCATTTGTTGGTTGCTCCATATAATTTACTTAATTGATAGGTTTTCTGCAGCCTAGACATCATTTATCTTCCTGACAAACAAGTGTTTCCACTATTTTAAAATGACACAAATTACCAGGAATTTTCCAAACTTCTCTCGGTTTTTAGCGCCATAAACAAGACAGCATTTTCATTCATCTTATAAAACTTACTCGCGACAATCAAGAATTTATCAAGTTAACCAGATATACACTTTACATTTGTGTAGTCTAATCTCATGGTCTGCTTTCTCTCCTTTTTTCCTAGTTGAATGCATCATGGGTGTAAACTTTGTGGTGCTGCAGGGTGAGGCTCAGGGCAGCTCAGCTAAACTCTTTGTCAC
Source organism: Pterophyllum scalare (assembly GCA_024447675.2). Lineage (NCBI taxonomy): Eukaryota > Metazoa > Chordata > Actinopteri > Cichliformes > Cichlidae > Pterophyllum > Pterophyllum scalare. Next base: position 167,150 of record JAMQGT020014112.1, read on the forward strand.
TGTTTTTGTTCTGCTCATCCTCTCTGCGGGTGGAGTGGCCTTTTTCTTCTTCAATGCTCGGTCTAAATCACGTGCTGTGATGCCCAAAACCAGAGCTGGAGAGTATCAGAAACTGAACACCAATGAAAACACTGCATCACAACCCACCACCTCTTCATCTGGGGATTACAGTGACAGAATCATTGACGGTGAAGATGACGAAGAAGAAGAAGATGATGATATTGTGTACATGTCACAAGATGGAACGGTGTATAAGAAGTTTAAATATGGGCTCTTGGATGAAGATGAGATTGAACTAGAGTACGATGATGAGAGCTATTCATATAGATGAAAAGAGAATGGACAGAATTAGTCGAAATAAATAATACTGTTGATATTTTTTTTGCAGCGTAAAGTTGCTGTGAAATGTGTTTGTTTGGAAAATGCTTAAAAAAGTAGAAATTGATCAATTGTATAAACATTATGCATCTGTTGATTCAGTATTTAGCAAGTGGAGCAAGGCGATATCTAATTATTTATGTCAAAAGATAAGTCTGGGAAAGCAATTACTCATATAATCAATATTTTGTGCTTTAAATTCTGAAAATTTTAACCATCACGGTCTTCTCTAGTCGTATCTAAACAGGCCGTCCTTGTTATTTTGGTGAAAATTATTTGGTTGTTTCATATTTTGCTTAAAAAACCCCATCATGAACAGAACAGGGCAGGCATCAGTGATAACAGTCAGGATGTTAATTTGGTCAGACAGCATGAAAAGGAAGAACTGGGTTGGGGGTGGGTTGGAAGATTCAGCAGCTATAGACATCGTGTTGGATGGATTGAAGGGCATCAAATGAGGCATCAGGTGATGGCATTGAGATGAGCTGTTATCAGACATCAGTCTAAACTTCAGGCTTGAGCTGTATAGCTTGATATATTATCATGCTCATTTAAATGGGCTGAAACAAATTTTTATTTATCCTTTTATGCTGAAAAGTGGCATCTCGCATACATGTTAGAGACACAAATAAATCCAAGAACAAACCTGATCGATATATAATTTTTAAGACCGATAACAATATTTGGTGGTATGAAAAGCCGATATATCAGCCACTATTTTCTTTTCTTTCAGACACATGAAACAAACAGATTTTGCTAACACTTGTGTGTAGTTATTTATGGTTCTTTACTAAGATAATATAACAGTGCATTTTAAAAATAATCTTGTTTTATTGCCACAAGAAGTCGTGGAGTACTCCTTTATGCTCGTGGATCAGCTGGTTGTTGTGTTTGAAACACCTGTTGCCAACAGAGTGCCCTCTGGTGGACAAACTATGCAAGCTCAACAGTCCTAACATGGTTGAAAGGTGTTTTCTCCCATCTCTTTACTTTTAAAATTCTTGTCAACCATTATAAATGCTGATACTGATATATCGGCAAATGGCTAATATCAGCCGATGCATTGTCCCTGCTCTAATAAAGTTACGCTCTAAAGCTGCATGGGCCATCTAAATTAGGTTATAAAGTTATAAATGTGACTCGAGATGTGACACACTGCGCAGTGTGTCTGCTGGGTTGAGCCAGACGTTGTATTATACAGTTGGATTATGCAATTGAAAAAAGTATGTTTACAAGATAAAAATTATATACTAATTACATAAATGTTTGCAGGATTCAGCTTTATGTCCTCAAAACTAAAGACAAAGCATTTTTGCACATCATGCACAAGACTACATTTGACAAGCACATCCAGACATGTGTAATATGGCTCCTCTGCTTCTGGATTTTAAGCAATTATATTTTAGTGCTGTAAATTACCATTTTCTTCTGCTGTGCTGTGTCTTTAACTGTGCTGGAGGAATTCAGAGCAGAATTCACACTAAAGTGCAGAGTGATCTGTGACCCTGAGTGGTTCATGTCAGATCTTCCAGAGCAATTGACACAAAGTTCACTCCTTTTTCCTGTTTAGGCAACATTCAAATCTTGCATGTCTGTCCAGGTGTTCAGATTTCCACTTACAACACAGCAGAAAGTTTCAGAAGTGATCTTCCCACACTTCTCCGTAAAATATTTTTCTTACAGTTTGACTTTATTATGACTTCAGTGTTGCGCTCTAGCTTGTATTGTCTAAGATAACTATGTCTTGTTCACAGTCACTGAATGTGTGCAAGTTAAAAGTGTTAGGGATTTTTTCCCCCTGTACTTGCTGTGAATGACTGTTATGTAATAAAGCTGGATTTTGATCTTCGAAGAGTAAGTCAGCCTGTGTAATCGCTGACCTTAACATGACCTTCAAACTGAATTCAGTGTGTGTTTAGGTCATGCAAGAACCTAAACATGTCAAATTTTAAGTTAGTGAAAACTAATTTAAAATTAGAACAGTTCTTTTTTTTAAATCCTTTTTTAAAATTTGTCTGAATTTAACCATTTCCTCATCTGCGATCCTGAATTTTAGTATTTGTTCACAGAGTAGTTTAAAGTATGGCCACAATGTAGGATGTCAGGATTTGGGTTGATACACTGGCAAGCCTGTTTATTAGGAGTGCATTTTAATGTTGATTAAGACATATTTAAGAACTGATTAAATCAGAATTAACATCTGTATCTGAGTACATTTGCTTATAGTAGGCCAATAAAATTCATCAACCAAAGGTGTGATGTACTAAAAAGTCTTAACAGGTCAGGCAGGTAAATATTGTTTCATGTGGGTTTCTGGCTTTTATGATTTTTTTAAAATAAATCTGATTTTCATTAAAATACCTTAAAATGTCAAAACCTTTTTTGATATATAAAATTTAATCAAAATTTGATTTATTAAAACACATGAATGAAAACAAAAGAGGATAGGTTTTATTGAACTCTACATGAAGCAACTCTGGTCCCTATGTAAATTAAATAACTGCCACATGTGCGACACTGGACTGCCCTGCAGTGATGCAGATGGGATAAAAATCTTTGACAGGCTTCATAGAGCAGCACAGTTAATGACTCCAGTCCCATACAGCCATTAGAAATGAAACTCCTAAAAAAGTAGTTCACCAGCAAAACTAGCTGAGTGGCTCTTGTTGCATGACAAATGTCACCATTCATTAAAATGCAATGATCTAACTTCCTAAACAACACTTTAATAAACTAGAAACTTCCACGTTTCTTCAATTAAAATAAAATTTTTTAGGGTTTCAAATAAATGCAGACACTCATTTCTTGTGTCACATTCACTGTAAAAGCATAACAGGTAAAGGTAGCATCACTGTAAAGAGATGCTTCTCAGTCAGGGCTTTGATAACAGTTTCTGATTATAAATACATCAACGCTGTGACAGATTTAGATTTAAACAAGAATAGTGTGCTTGCTTTACTTTTTATCTTTCCAAATTCTCCCATTTTAATGTTAAACAGTTCCATATGTAATACAGGAATACCAAACAGGATCTGAGAGATTTCCTTCTTTAGAATCTCATCTGTCAGTGTTTTTCTATCTGGAACAAACTCTCAGAGACTGAAATGAAAAAGCTAAAACAAACAAACAAAAAAAAACCAACTCATGCATAAAGCCCTCTTTAGCCTTAGTGTTCTAAATCTACCATAAGAGGGCTGATCATGGCAAGACAGTTAAGTGATACCTAAATCCAAATTAAATTAATAAAAAAACAAACAATAAAAAGCCTTTTCTTAAACTGTGTTTCAGGCAAACATTTCTTTCAATAAATAGCCATCTTAACCATTTCCTTCCTGCATTTAAACAAAACTGAATTTCTGGCCCAGTGTCAAAGTTTCACAGAATTTTTAGGGCAGTGTCCGTTCGCTTCCCCTTTTCTAAAGAGGAACATGAAAGGAGAAAAACTGGAAAACCAAGAACTTGCAAAGAGCCCAAAGTTGCATAATGCCATCTAGGTGTGTTTCTGTTGCAGATAATAATGCCCAGACCTTCTCTCTAACTGTCACTGAAGCAGGAAAAAAAGGCTTCAGTGACGGCTAAATGGGCATCATACACTTGACAGTCAATTTGTGCCTTTATACACAAATTATTACACAACTGTCTCTGCAGTAGTTGTGATTACCTTAATCCCAAGGTCTGTTATTAGTGGCTACTCTAGTAAAAGATTCCAAATATACAGCAAGGCCGAGGAGAGGCAGACATAATTAGACTGCTAAACAGCTCTTGACACAGAAACACTGACAAAGTAAAGGAAAAACAGAATAATAATAAAAAAAATGATTGGTTGCTTGTGATCAGGTCCATGTGCATGCATGGCGACAGTGGACAGATTTCAGAACAAGGCTGTACATTTACATAAACCTTTGTGTAGTTCTGGTCTGTGTGAGTATATGCACAAAGCAATGCTGTCCTAGCCAGCTGTTAGTGACCGTTCATAATAGTCTGTGAGGTGGATGGGCTGGTGGTGGTGGTGGGCAGAACCGAAGATGAGCTGGCCGTGCTGGTGAAGAAGTTGTCGTCTTTCAGCTTGCGATGCTCTGGGAGCTCCAGCTTCCCCTTTGCCTCCTCAATGTCATTGTTGATTGCAGCAATGAGGGCTTCTGTTAGGACAGATGTGACAAGTTAGCAAAGGCAGAAGAATTATGCAAGTACAGGAAAAGGGAAGAAGAAAATACATTAATTGATACAGAGTAAAATTTAAAAAGGGTATTACTGGCACCAGGCTACAAAACTTTGGTGTTAAAATGAGCGTGAGTGCAAGGCATACCAAGTGAGTCAAAGCTTCTTTCTGGACGAATGTAGCCCACCATGACCACGCTGAGAATTTCTCCATAAAAGTCTTCTTTGAATTTGTGAATCACATGAGTCTCCTATACTCAAAAAAAATATGGAGAAGAGCCAGAAATTACTCAATTGCTGTTTTTGTATTAGAAAATGTTACACTGGCTTGCATTTGCTCCTGAACTGCTTCTGGGGGAAAGAGAAAAAAAAAAAAAGGGACATGATTCAGCAATAAGCCATCGTTAGAGTAATTTAATACAAATAATAGTAGATGCAGATGAGAAAATAAGAGTCATGTGTCATCAGCAAGTGTTAAAAAACAAAAAAAAAATAGAATAGTGTCAACACAATGTCTTCAAGCACAATATTATCAGAAATGTTAAAAACAGGACAGCAAAAAAAAGTGCCCTGTAAAGTTTATAAAGACACTAAAAGAATGTGTGGAACATTTTACACCCGCGGGAAACAACCTCACATTAAGTATGAAAAGAGGGAAGACGACCCATGTAATTGATCACAAAAAGCACTTTCACAGTAGATCTTCATTCAGGCCTCTATGGCTTTCAGTTTGCGGTGCATAAATGCAATATCCTCCCAATGCAATAGCTTCCCTCTGTAGCAATATCTGTTTCAATGGTACCTCTGTTAGGAAGAGGTACCATTTCTATACTTTGGAACTTAAGGGAACACACAAGATGGCCAGGCACATTAAAATGTCTAACCATTGTTAGAAATGTCTAACCATCTCTATTTCTTATTTTACTTTTGTGTTTAGAAATCCTGATTTTAAATTCCTGCTTAGTTTTGCCTACACATGCTAGCCCACATGGGCATTTCCACAAGCAGAACAGAAATTTGGTTCTACAAGAGTTTCAGTTTTAGATTTTAACCTTCTTCCCAGTGTGAGGAGTGCAAAAAAGTATCCCCTCTGATCGACAATCAGCACAATTTAGACATAGGAAATTCCCACCTGGTAAACTAGATTAAAAGAAATGTTGAGATTCATGGCAATCCACCCTGACTAATACATCTCTCAGGTGTTTGGCATGTTTATTAGCATAAATAGGTAGACCGAACATTACCTCCCTCTGCACTCACTGAGAAAGTCCAGTATAAAACATGATAATGCAGTAACACTCAAATCGCAATGACAAATCTCAGTCACATTTCAAGACTCCACTGTGAACAAGAGCACCGCCTAGTGGGGCAAAATATGCCTGTTACATTTTTAACCCTGTTCGTTGTCACCCAATTACTGAGTAGACACCATTTTTCTATTATAAGCAGAGGTAACCTTGATCTTGACCCCCAGTGACCCCATACAATCCCAACCATGTTTTGGTTATAAGTTATCTACCATAACTTGAAAGCTTGATCCCAGCTACCTCCTTCCATTAAGAAAGGTGCTCAAGGAAATGGTGGGGGAGAAGTACAACACCACCAAAGAGAAAGTGAAGGCTGATTTTGTTAGTCTTACAGCTGACATGTGGTTTTCCATAAACATGGATGGTACCTCAGTGGGACTTGCCACTATCAGAACAGTTCTGCTCAAGGTGACCAGGTTTCACCAGTCCCACACGGCTGAGCACAGAATGGAGGCTGAGTGGGGAATAACATCAAAAGTTCAGTGTCTGGTTACTGATAATGCAGCAAACATTGCTTTAAGTGTACAGCTGCTAAACCTCTACCATGTACCCTGCTTTGCTCACACTTGAAATCTTATTGTAAAGAAAGTCCTCAATCAAACACTTACTCTGCAAGAAATCCACAAGAAATCCCCCCAAAATATTTGTTCAGATCAAGCCAAAGAAATGGTAGAGATATAGGGACTCCTTCAACCATTTAAGCTCGCAGCAACAGAAATGTGTGCAACAAGATTGATACCACTCTACACAATGCTGCAGTACAAGCTGTCAGCAAAAATTAAACATGTAAGACTAGAGCTCGCTAAACAATTAGGTAGATTTAAAAAAAAAAAATCATGCATATTTGGTGCATAATTGACCAAAAACATCATACTGTCAGTTCATTTTTTAAAATATTTTATGGTTTGTTCCTTTTTGTATATTAGGCTCACACTTGAAGGATGGCCTGCACACCAGATGTGGGATATACGAGTCATTCTGGGTATTTGCCTTGGCCACGTTGCTCGACCCAAGGTTTAAAAATCTGGCATCTGGAAATCCAGTGAAGGCCCGGGAGGCAGACCGGACCCTGACTGAAGCGTGCTTCACTAATATGCTCAGCCACCATACGCCCACCAGATGGTGTGCAGTATCAGTTAGCATTTCATAGTATGAGGTGATATCAGCTAAAAAAAATAAAAATAAAGCAATGTATTAGTTATGCTGATGCTGCATAACTCAGGTCCACCACAAGCACCATCATCATGGTGCAGCAGCAGTTCCAGCTCAATTGCTTCGAACGTTTCAGTGTTTTCCAAAGCCTTGCTTTGCCCATCACCACATCAAAGATTTGGAGTTGAGTGCACTGTTGTCTGCACTGTGGAAAGGACATTTCCAGATTATTACGCATTTGGGTGGCTGGAAAAAGGCGTGAAGCTTGTGACTAGACCATCAATAGCTTGAAACCCTTTACTATCAAAGACATCTTTTATGGCTATAACACCATGCAGTTTAAGTGAATGCTGCTTATATCTTGCTTACCATGGATTTCTTGGTATTTTTATAATAAGGGTTCCAGCCAATGCTCATCACCATTTTGTAGACATCACCGTTACCCACGCAGGCCCAGCCGTAGTAGATCCCTGTGCTGATATCTGTTGGAAGATTGTCCACCACAGAGTCTGGGAAGTTAGCTGGAGGTCAGAAGGATGATAAGAATACATGTAAGAAGTTAATGACCTGCTCAACAGCACTTAAGCATACAAAAGTATGTGACTGGCATTTGTTACAAACTGTATCCAACATCTTTGATTTTAAGCTAAAATCTTGCAAACGCTCAAGGCTACTTAAAAATGCTTTTATATTAAACTCATATGTGCTGTTTACGCCCGTGGCTCTGTGCTCTCTGGAGCTCCATTTTGAAAGCCTACAACATATTAGGTTGGCTATTTTAACTGATGCAGTCATCTTTCGTTGTTTGGAAGTTATTTCTCTCATATTGTTTAACTGTAAAGATCCTAAACTCTCAACTCATGAGGTGCTTGAAACATGTAACTTTTTCCCCCCCATCTAAAACGAGAACAGGTAAACTACACTCTAAACACAAGAACTTTGTAGGTATCTAATTACTGCAGCTGTTATTATTATAGAGAGCTGTGGACAGGGTTAGGGCTGGGAGATCAGAGAGTTGTCGAAAGAAAGAAGATATTACACTGAGACTGTCTTGTGTAGACCTGAGTAGTTTGAGAATTCAATAAAGAGATGTTAACAAACTGAGCCCATTTAAAAAAAAGTAAGAGAGCACTAGCGGGAGACCCAAAGCCCTTCCTTTACCAGACCAGGGACCTTCTACACCTAAAAGTTTTGGAATCTGAAATTTAAATGTACTATATGTGAGAGTAAGTAAATCAGTTAAAAACAGTGAATCATCGTTACACCGCAATGAGAAGACGGAGCGATAGTTGCATAAGACGCAGGACAGTTCACACGTGTGTAAGCGGGCGGATAGCCAACACAAAGAAACAGCGGGTATAATAGAGTATCTCATCTGACATGCTCTCTCGTACATGTAATGTGTAACCACAGATCATTAATAATATTAATTATACTCTGTTCTTGGTCTCCAGCACTGGGCAATTCTGACTACGCTATCTGCGTAAATCTGGGTTTACGTTAACTTAATGATTCAAAACAATGATCGACTCACCTGTGGGAATACCGAGTTCTTTGCTTCCTCTCCCAAATCCTCGAATTACCTCTCCACGGCAGAAATACGGGAGACTCCTCATGACTAGGATCCGGATAACAGCTGCCTGTCTTTGACGAGGGCTATAGAATGACCTCGAACGACACACGGAAGTCGGGTGGCTAATCAGACAGGAACAGTTACCTAACGCACTCTTTCCCCCGAAATTTGGCCCCTGTGGAGTTCAGAGTTCACATTCGTATTTAGCTATAACGTTAGTTTCCTCGAATGGGATGAGGCTGAACGTCAGTCTGGTGAAAGTTCACCAGCTATCAATGCTAATAACTGTTAGCCTTATTGGAGGCGAACAGTTCCTGAAGCGGTTTTATCCGAAGCTCCTGCTGCTGTTTACACCAGACTGAAAGACCACAGTCTCGGCTTCACACAGGTCCACCCTCAGTATGACGGAGAAAACGAAGCCCGGATCCTCACAGAGAGCCGGTGATGTTACATGTGTTTCACTCTCACACATATCTGCGCCAGAAACCCCTCGGATGATGTCATTGACCGCGTGACCAAAGAGGGAACGAGTAGCCACGTGCTGCCTTAAGGTGCTGTAAGAAATATCGTAATTCCTCACTCCTCTAAAGGAGCCAAGCAGGTCATCCACGAGACGTTATAGCCTATGTATGGAAAGCTCATTTAATTTTTAATCTGGAGGGCTGACCAGTAGATAGTCAGTTTTACTAATACCACTCGTCAAAATTACATTAAAATTGTAAATGTTTTTATTGGTTTGGGATGCCAGCTAATGAGCAAGCAATTGCTTATATCTAAAACTTCTACTACAGCTTTCTAAGTCCACGTATTTTGCTCCCTTTAGGGGTCGCCATCACCCTAGCAGCCTCTTTGTCACACCAACCCTCTGCATGTCTTCCATCACTACATCCATGAATCGTCCTCGTGGTCTACCTCTTTTCCTTCTGCCTGGCATCTCTGCTCCTTGCAGCTTCACCTTTCCATCTGTCTTCCTCTCATTCACATATGTGTTCTATCTTGCTTCTCCTGACATTCATTCTTCTTCTCTACAGTGCATACCTCCACTTCTCCAGGCTCTCTTTGACCTACTCCCTACTCTCAGAATAGATCACAATGTCATCTGTGAACATCATAGTCCGCGGAGACTCTTGTCTGACCTCATCTGTCAGTCTGTCCATTACCACCACAAACAAGAAGGGGCTCAGAGCTGATCCCTGATGTAATCCCACCCCAACGTTGAATCCATCAGACACTCCAGTCACATGTCTGCTCACTGTCTCACTGTCCTCATACATGTCCTTGCATACTTCTCTGCCAATCCTGACTTCCTCATACAGTACCATAGTTCCTCACTTGGCACCCTAGCATATGTTTTCTCTAGATGCACAAAGACACAGTGTAACTCCTGACATTCTCTGTATTTCCCCATCAACACTCTCAAAGCAAAAATTGCATCTGTGGTGCTCTTTCTCAGCATGAAGCCATACTGCTGCTCACTGATAATCACCTGTTTAGTTAACCTAGCTTCAACAACTCTTTCCCCTATCTTCATTCATCAGCACCCCAAAGTATTTTCCTTGCACAGTATCTATTAAATCACCAAACATTAGCTACTGTTGCTATTCTTGACTACTTTTCCCCTGACAATATTCATATGTGCTCATTCACAAGATTAGTCACTTTAAATTTCAAACTAATTATGTTAGAGGTCTCTCAGAGTTTGTCACCAACCATCCTTTGCTGAATGAAACAAACCACTAGAGGGAGACTCAAGGCCTTTCCTTTACTAAACCAGGGACCTTCCAGACCTAAAGGTTTTGGAATCTGAAATTTAAAATGTAGCAGTATGCTGTCTAGTATTTTTTAAAAATCAGTTTTTAGAAATCAGCTTCATCATTTTAATATAAAAAAACGAAATAAAAAAATATTAATAGTATCTATCTATCTATCTATCTATCTATCTATCTATCTATCTATCTATCTATCTATCTATCTATCTATCTATCTATCTATCTATCTATCTATCTTATTAATAATAAGCTATATTAGGATAATAATAAGGAAAAAACAGTAATAAAATGAATAGTATTGGTAATAATATTAGTAATAATAAACTGTATTTCTAAGCACCTTTCTAAACCAAAGTTACAAGGTGCTTCAAAGAATTTACGAAAACATTTAAACATTCCAAAAATACATAAAATGAGTGAAAAGCAAACAAACAAAAAAAAAACAAAACAAAAAGAAATGCAAAGACAAGGCAAATAAGAAAAGAATAAAAATTTTGGAAGACGATATAATGCCAATAAAAGCCAATCTAAACATCTGGGGTTTTACGGTTTTTGTATTGTTGTCACCCTACCAGGTGGGTGGGCAGCCAGCTTGCAACTTTGTGAATGCAATAACTTGAGAACAATGTGACCTTGAATTTTTAAATTGGTATAACAGATGCATCTACTAAAAATCTCAGACAAGTTCAAATCTCAGCAACCTTGACCTCAACGTCAAGGTCAACCCTAACCCTAGCTCAGTGTTTCTCAAACTGTGATGCGCAGGGTCATGACAGGTGGGGCACGAACGACCTGGGAGAAAAATCATGCGGAGTAAATGTTGAACATCTGATTAATTCTCACGGCAGAACAAGGAAATGTTAGCAGATATGTTAGCACAGCGACTAGCAAAACTCTTCACCGTCACTTTCTGCTGTGTACATAGAGCCGTCTTGCCACCGCTTTGCATGAGGCGTGAAAAGATTTCATCTGGCAAAGTGGGGCATGATGGAAAAGTTTGAGAACCACTGCCCTAACTTAACTGGATGGAAAAGACAGCCAGGTGAATTTTTTAGCATTGGCATGATGCACTCCAACTGGAGGTGGGTTTGTGGAGCACTAAGAGAGTGAGGTCTGTTATATCCAACGCGCTTGTTATGGGTTGATATATGTAGGGGAGACCGAGGCTCGCATGAGGGCCAGATTACAACAGCACCTGTATCAGATTCAACAGCAGCTTTTGACCTCACACTTCTGTCAACACACGGAGAGAGGCTTGACCATCATGGGGATTGAGGCCAACCCCGGGTTTTCTGGTAGCTAGTGGAGACATGCAGAAAGGTTATGAATGGAGAAGCTTGGGACTTATGTTCTCAAGGGACTGAATGAATTTTCATGACTGAATTTTTTGGTAATGTTTCTAGATATAATAAATATGCTTGATTAACTCCCTCCTGAAGAAGGAACTGAACCCAGAAGGAAATAAAAGCTGCTGTTATACACTCCAATGTTTTTGTGTGGGTTTCTTTTGTTTTTTGATTGTACTTGCTTTTTGTGTGATTTTTTTGTGTTTTGTTTCTGTTATCCTATGTAACTAACCTGGCCCACCAGTGAGAGTGGTGAAAAGGAGAAGGTGCAAGGGCACTCTTTCACATATGTAAATTAATTATTTTGGTCATACAGGTTTGAAAACCCTCTAGTGTACAATTTCTGTTTATAGCAGTCCACATTCCCCCCTTGTCAGTGTGCTCCTTTCCATGGGAAAGCTAAGTGTACATCAGTGCCCATTCATACTCCTCATTGAAGAGTGGCACCTGAGTGAGCCCAGAGGGCCTTAGCTTTAGCTGCAGCCTTAGCTGCATCATCCACAGTTGCAGTACTTAGAGAAACAGGATCAGAGGAGGAAGTAGGAGCTTCACATTTAACACCAGCAACAGCACACGGTAGCAGAACAGCTCCAGAAGGGTGACAACAAGCATGTGGTGTGTGATGGGTTTGCCTGAATGAAGTGAGAAATCCCGTGTTTCCACAGGGCACCAAAATCATGCACTACACCGAATGCATAATGGGAGTCAGTAAATATTGGCAGTCAGTTTACATGCAGTAATATTAACTATTAACACTGCATGATTCATCTGGCTCTTATTTGATTATGGGAATGGCTGATAAGTTCAGTTTCAGAGGGAACTTATCTTTCTCAATGTCAACATGTGCAACATGTTCACAATGTCAACACGTGCAGACTTAAGGTCACATACTTAAAGTCCTCCAGTCTGGCTCAAACACTACATTCTTTCTCTGGCTCCAGCTACATAATGCCACATGCTGTTCTGTGCTACTCACCTCCAACATATGCAACTGAGACCACAGATCCTTCAGTAGGTTGATGCTCAGGCTCCCTTTCACAGGAAATCCCAATTCCACTCATCTTTGCATTTAATTCAGACTGGTAGGTTAATGTTTAGAAATACTTGCATAATGGGGACAAGTTCCTCTATGCTTACAGCAGGCCTACTCTGACTGCTTCCTATCTCTGATTATCTGTCTTTGTGTAACCTAAGGTGTACACTACTTAAATGCTGAGTCAGTACATACAAACCTCTATCCTTTTCAAGTACCAGTGAGGTTTGCACCTTCTTTTAAAAAAATTTTTTTTTTATAATGGATCCACAGTAAAATAAATACAGTAATAAAATGGGACAATAGAGTCGTGCTGACAGATTTCTTTAACTACTGCAGCATTTCCACATCATATAGAAAAAATTAGACATCCTGTTGAAATTGCACTTCTTTTTCTTATGTTGAGATATCCCAGGAATTAAATGTGCAGTTAAACTACTTTACACTGTTATAAAAGGGCTTTCAACTGGTCCGTCACACTTAAGATGAAAGAGGACTGTATGTGGCCCACCATGTAAAATTACTTTGACATTCTTGGTCAGACGGGCCGGCCTCCAGAACTGTTTCTTTGTTTCTGGACTTTTGTGCTCCCCATTTTTCTGGTCTTGGCTTGAATGTTAGAATATGTCATCTCTGTTTCTTTACATCCTGTTTTACTTTTTTAGTTGTTAGTCCCTTGTGCTTAGTGTTTAGTTTTACTCCCCCGTGTCTTGTTCTGATTTTGTTTCTCTGTGTATTTATAGTTGCTGTCTTCCCCTTTGTCTTCGTCAGTGGGTCTGTTCCCCTTGCCCCAGTGTCTTGTGTTTCCTGTGCCACAGTTCCTGTATCTAGTTAGTAGTTTGACTTCCTTTTGGCCTTAGGTTCACATTTTTCTGTTGGATGTCTGTTTTGCTTCATGGACAGTTTTATTAGCCTTAATAAATGTCCCACCTTGTGTTAAAACCTGCCTGCCTACGGTGTTTGCATTCTGGATATCAATATCACAATATCACTATGTACACAGTCTGTATTATCCACAAACTGTGACACCTGTTAAATAGAAACACAACACAAACAACACTGAAAATCACCTCTTATCTTTGTTCCAGGTTTAGTAATCTATTAACCTATCAGCATACCTTTGTGAAAGGAACTTGACTACACCATTCTCAAACATAATTCCATTTTTGTTTAATGCTGCCAGAGGTCTCTGTCAGACCTTTTTTAGCAGGTCTCACACTGTGTTGAGGTTCTCCTCTTACTGCAAATAATGTGGTTTCCAAAAAGAGGCTGGCAGCTATGGTTATTGCAGTTCATTGTTGTACTGGGATCACTATGGATGCTTTTCCTATTGAGGCAGCTGAAAATTGGCAGAGGTCCTGTCTACATCTTTAGGTATCGATGGGTGGAGTATACTGATGATGACAGCAGGCCAGAAAAAGTTTGCAACTGTTCAGCAATCCTACAGGGAGAGCAGGAGGAATTGCTGCAAGCCAAGTTACTGACCATCACCAAAGACTTCCTGAAGAGTATTCAGATCCCTGATGAGTATTATGTCAACGCAACCAAAGACTGCAGGTTTGTGGATTTAAATGACAGGGTTCAGTAATTGTTTAACTCTTAATCATTATTTAAATGTACAGACTTTAAAAGCATCATTGCTTCTTCAAAACTATGAATTTACAGGAAATTCCAAGTAAGCAGGAAATACATAACATTCCCATTAAGCAAGGAAGAAGAGGCCTTTCCTCTGGCTTACTCTATGGTTGTACATCACAAGGTATGTAAGATCTGAATTCTAAATATACTTAAAAGTGTTACAATAGGCTTAAACTACTAATTGATGAAATGTGCACTGCTTAACAAATTTATTAGATCACCTGTCATAAAAACAAGAAAACACTTGTTACTTGCTACAAGGACACTTTTTAGTTTGCAACAACAGCTCTTATTTTTACTGTGTGCCTCTGTAGGGATCATTTTAAAATGTACAAATAGCACTGTCATGATGTCATAATAGTAGTCTTGGTGTTTTGAAATTTCCTATCAAAGAATTAGTGTCATAGGTATGGTGGATATCCCATATTGCTGCTTTAGTTTTGATCATTTGCTAAAGCGCTCCTTTAAACAGTTCCAGCAAAAACATTTCACAAAGACAACTGAATTCTTTTTATCCATAGGTTCAGAACTTTGAGCGACTACTACGAGCTATCTACGCACCTCAAAATATTTATTGTGTCCATGTGGACAAAAAATCACCGGCCTCAGTCTTTTCTGCCATCAAGTCCATTGCTTCCTGTTTCCCAAATGTGTTCATGGTCAGTGAGGCTGTGAGCGTGGTCTCATGCTGGCTGGACACGTGTCCAGGCTGACCTTAACTGTATGGCTGATCTCTATAATGCCAGTACAACATGGAAATACTTCATCAACCTCTGTGGCCAAGATTTCCCTCTAAAAACTAACTTGGAAATTGTGCAGGCTTTGCGTTCACTGAAAGGGGGAACAGTATGGAAACAGAGACAATGTTGCCTGGAAAGAAGTGGAGGGTGACTACTGTTTTCCAAACAGTTGATGGAAAAATCCAGGTACGTAATTTGGATATATTTGCATTATGTACCTATTGATCAATTAACTTTGCCAGTGTAAAAACTTTCTATTCAGACTGACTCATCATCATATTAATTAATTAATCAATTGTTCTAGTCAACAGGAAAAACAAAGGATCCACCTCCCTTCAATTTGCCCATTCTATCAGGAAATGCCTACATCGTGGTGAACCGAGGTTACGTTCGCAGTGTGCTGGAAGACAAGCGAGTACTGGCACTCATTGAGTGGGCCAATGACACCTACAGTCCTGATGAGTTTCTGTGGGCAACAATACAAAGAATGCCCGGTGTTCCTGGCTCAACATGGCCCAACTATAAATTTGACATGACAGATATCAATGCAATTGCACGTATGGTGAAGTGGCAGGGGCATGAGGGATCACAGGGTTCACTGGAAGCAGTATACCCAGAGTGCAAAGGCCACCGAGTCAGATCAATATGTGTGTATGGTGCTGGAGACCTGCAATGGTTGATTGAGCAGCATCACCTCTTTGCCAATAAGTTTGATGCAGACAGAGATCCCATTGCTATCTACTGCTTAGAGAAATATCTAAGACAAAAAGCACTGAATGAATTACATTTGGTGTAGATTTAATTATCTATTACTAAACATAATTAAAATATTAAATTCAATTTATTTATATAGCACAAAATCACAACAAAACAGTCGCTTCAAGGTGCATCATATTTCAAGGTAAAGACCCAACAATAAAGAGATACTAAAACTATAATCCCATTCTTGGATAGTATTGGATAATAATTGTCATGTGGATATAGATGCGCTATAAATGTTGTAGAGCATCTAGACAATTATAACATTTTTTATATAAACAGCAGTGTTGTCATGCTGTTGGCTTTAAATGTGGTGCTGGTGCTTTTCTGAGATGGAGTTAACTGACCTACCACCTGTGACTGGGAAACCATGCATGTTTTTTGACTTGTGATCCTAAATATAAAATTTAGTTAGTACTTTCCATTTTCATTTGCTATGAAAGAAACATGTAGGTCAAACGTTAAAGACGCATGCGAGTGAACCGTTAAAAGAAATGTGAGTGAAATGTAAAAAAAAAAAAAAAAAAAAGAAATCCAAAGTGTTACAGTTAAAATCACACTGAAAGTATTTTAGCTCAGTTTTATATAAGTTACATTACAATTATGCTGAACTGTCAATGTGTGAATTAGTGAAAGGTTAGCACTGGATGGCTTTTCAAAACAGTGATATTTTTTTTTTTATAGCAAAATGAGCTCAGGCCCTGAGGATGCATTCAACTAATGCCTCATCTAATATACCAACAAATTATTGGTGTTTAAATTCATGTTGCACCTTAACAGCAACTTATAAATGACACTATATTCCATACACCTGCCTGCATTTGGCAGGTGTATGGACTCTAAGTTAATTGTATCTGTCATGTTTGGACCTAACATTTGCCTGTCTGCCAAAACACATTGTAAACCTTTTTTTTTAGTGGTATATAAATCATGTTTTGTGTCATTATTTTTATTATATGTCATGTATTGCCATAGGTATGTTATGCTAATCAAATTGCTATTATGCCAACCATGTAAAAGCTCTTCTCTTTTGTGCTATCAAATACTTACGTGGTAGTAGGGCTTTTTTGGTTTTTTTTTTTTTAAACCAAGCATGTCTTTCAATGTTTATTTAAGATTAAATTATGTATATATATTTATATAAGTAGATTATCATTGCTCTGGAAAAATGCACAGAGAACCTGCAGGGAAACTGATTGCAGTCTATGTGGAGCCTGGAAGCTGCAAAATGACTTAAAGCAGTCAGTATTGTTCTTCCAGCCATCTATAACACCTGTTTACTAAATGTTGTATGTTTAAAAGGTATTGAACAATCACCTCTAGTAGAGGCTCTAGTTAATCTTCCACTAATATTTGATTTTACCATTATGAACTCACCCAATGAAGGTGGAGCAAACCCATGTAAAATGTTATAAATAGAAAAGGCAAACATAAATTCTTTTAAAATATCATATTTTGGAACTATAAAACCATGATGAAAAAAAAAGGCCTTCTATTTAACACTTTCAAAGCCCTTTTAAATAAAGATTCTATTGGTTTTAAATAGAAATTAAATTTTGTTAACCTAGACAATAGTGTTTAATGGTCAACAATGGTCAAAAACACAACCTATATAACAAAAAAAAAAAAAATTTATTTAGTTATCAAAATTACGTGTTCAGTAGTGACAGCCTTAAAAAAACATTCTGATGTTCAAACTTTGCAACACAATAACTCAAAAACAGTCATGCATATATTATATATAATAATATGTTAGAAACAGTAAGTCTGTCTTTATTGTTGGCATAAATTAGAGGTATGTGGCTGAAAAAAGGCTGTCCCTATGGACCATAACTCTTCTTGATTCGGTAGTAACATGAAAAAGTGGGACAGCTTTGTTGGCATATACTTCTTGAATTCACAACAAAACCACAGAATCAGTTTTAATATTTAAACATCCCTTTAAAATATATCAAACGATACCTAAACTACAATCAAATTAAAAAACCATTTAAAAATAATTTAAATCATATTTAGATTCATTGAAATTTAGACGTTAGAGTTTGGGACAGGTACCCCCCAGTTGAAAGTCACATAAAAAGGAGGAAATTAGATATATTTAATTTAGTAAATACTTTCTACGTGTGATGGGTAGAATGGGGCTTTGTCAGTAAAGCAAAGTCACAACAGCAAGTGACAAACTAAAATAACTAAGGCTATGGTGGTGGAATGCATTGCTTCATCTGAGTTTCAAAATTTGCATTCTGTGAGTGAGGGAAGAATCGGGCTTTGTTAGTAAAGGGAAGTTACAAGAGCACATGACAGACTAAAATAACTAAGCTGGTGTAATGCTTTCTGTGAATTTAAACATATGCTTTCTGAGTGTGAGGTGCCAAACACAGACTACTGCTCCAGCCTGAATCTGTGAAATTTTGCCGTACAACTACAGCCACTGAAGTACTGAAGGACTCCAAATGGTTAGTGTTTTTTTGTTCAGAAATTCAAAAAGATTCTGTTAATTAAAAAAAAAAATCTGTCTATTTATTACTACACAAATGTTCAAGCAGCCAAAGAAAAGGCACCTGATTGCTTAGGACAATTTAATTTAATTTCAATTTAATTTTGTTTCTTCAAAGAAAAACAAACAAACAATTAAATTACATTAATTGCATAAATAAAGCACTGCATAGGAAATAAAACAGGTTGTAATGGCGTTACGGGTACCAGGTGAAAAATTTCACTTGGTACTCTTATTTTTATGATATACTATTCTCATGTCACCACTTACCTTGATTCCAGGTGCAGTAATCTATGGACCTATCAGCATACCTTCATGAAAGGAACTTGTCTACACATTATCAAACATAAGTTTGATATTGTTTTATGGTACCAGAGGTCTCTGTCAGATATTTTTAGCAGGTCTGACACACTGTAATATTGTATTTGAGGTTCTCATCTTACTGCAAACAATGTGGTTTACAAAACGAGGCTGGCAGCTATGGTTATTGAAGTTCATTGCTGTACTGGGATCACTATGGATGCTTTCCCTATTGAGGCAGCTGAAAACACGCAGAGGCTCCTGTCTACATCTTCAGGTATCGATGGCTGGAGTACACTGATGATGATAGCGGCCCAGGGAATGTTTGCAACTGTTCAGCAATCCTGCAGGGACAGCAGAAGGCATTGCTGCAAGCCAAGTTACTGACCATCACCAAAGACTTCCTGAAGAGAAGCCAGATCCCTGATGAGTATTATGTCAACGCATTCAAAGACTGCAGGTTTGCAGCTTTAAATGTTTCAGTAATTGTTTAACTCTTAATCATATTTATTTGTACAGACTTTAAAAGCAACATTGCTTCTTCAAAACTGTGAATTTACAGGAAATTCCAAATAAGCAGGAAATACATAACATTCCCATTAAGCAAGGAAGAAGAAGACTTTCCTCTGGCTTACTCTATGGTTGTACATCACAAGGTATGTATATGTAAGTTCCATAATGAAGATTTACTGAAAAACTTTGCAGTAGGTCTAAGCAATGCTTAAATTGCTAATTGATTAATTGATTGAAATGTACAGTACTTAACAAAATGACACAGAAACCAGTTTAAGCAGGTTTATTCTCAAACCAGAAAGGCACAACAAACAGGCATTAATGATAGGGCTAGAAATACATCAGAAAAATCACAGGCGGGTCCCAGGACACACACACACACACACACACACACACACACACACACACACACAGAGCTTTCCAGAGCTTGAGAGGGGGGGTCATAGTTTCCGGAGCTGTCTGCACAGAGAAAAGGGTTAGGGTTAGAGCTGAACTTGGAGCCAGGAGACGATACCTAAGCCTAAACCAACCAATGATCTTGACAGCAACTGATGCTTCTCTCCAGTCAGCAATGACAACCACATTAGGAACATCTGCCATTAACTGCTGTGAACAGCTGGTTAACACCGAGCGTATCCCCGCTGAGATGTGTGATCAAATGCACTTTGCAGTATCGCAATTACGTGACTGTTTGTCCTATCAGAAAAATTCAAACAGTTTCTGAAAGCTGAGAAATTGTGCTTTACACCCAATATAGGGATATCATGGTAATTGTAGCTGGAAGTCCACGAATGGGGGGACATTTAAAATATGTTGTGTCATCGATAACACATTCGTTGTTAAGTGATGATGACCACATGAGGAACAGGTGAGTTAATCATTGAATCCCTCCCAGGTGTAAGTTGGCAGGAGGGTGGAGAGAACAGAAGGAACAACCTTGGAAACAGGTAAGCATAAGCCCACAAATAAAACCACAGACAGAGGAGAATACAGAGAAAGAGAGAAAAAGGCAGGCCAGCACAGGAGCACCTGGGACCATAACAGAACTATTTTAGAAATAGTCTAAGAGGAAAGGCAGCAGATTTTAAACATAACGTTCAGTTTAATTGCTACAAGGGCACTTTTTATTTTGCAAAAATTGCTGTGTATGTATGTATGTATATATATATATATATATATATATATATATATATATATATATATATATATATATATATATATATATATATATATATATATATATATATATATTGTTTGTTGTGATTTGCACTATTTAAATAAAACAGAATTTAATAATGTTATCTTTTTGATCTTTTGAAATTTCCTATCAAAGAATTAGTGTCATAGGTATGGTGGATATCCCATATTGCTGCTGATCATTTGCTAAAGTGCTCCTTTAAACAGTTCCATCAAAAACATTTCACAAAGACAACTGAATTCTTTTTATCCATAGGTTCAGAACTTTGAGCGACTACTACGAGCTATCTATGCACCACAAAATATTTATTGTGTCCATGTGGACAAAAAATCACTGGCCTCAGTCTTTTTGGCCATCAAGTCCATTGCTTCCTGTTTCCCAAATGTGTTCATGGTCAGTGAGGCTGTGAGCGTGGTCTACGCTGGCTGGACACGTGTCCAGGCTGACCTTAACTGTATGGCTGATCTCTATAATGCCAGTACAACATGGAAATACTTCATCAACCTCTGTGGTCAAGATTTCCCTCTAAAAACCAACTTGGAAATTGTGCAGGCTTTGCGTTCACTGAAAGGGGGGAACAGTATGGAAACAGAGACAATGTTGCCTGGAAAGAAGTGGAGGGTGACTACTGTTTTCCAAACAGTTGATGGAAAAATCCAGGTACGTAATTTGGATATATTTTATAATGTATTATATTGTTATTGATCATTTATCTTTGCCAGTGTAAAAACTTTCTATTCAGACCAACTCACCAGATTAATTAACTATTCAACTGTTCTAGTCAACAGGAAAAACAAAGGATCCACCTCCCTTCAATTTGCCCATTCTATCAGGAAATGCCTACATCGTGGTGAACCGAGGTTACGTTCGCAATGTGTTGGAGGACAAGCGAGTACTGGCACTCATTGAGTGGGCCAAAGACACCTACAGTCCTGATGAGTTTCTGTGGGCAACAATACAAAGAATGCCCGGTGTTCCTGGCTCAACATGGCCCAACTATAAATTTGACATGACAGATATGATTGCAATTGCACGTATGGTGAAGTGGAAGGGGCATGAGGGGTCACAGGGTTCACTGGAAGCAGTATACCCAGAGTGCAAAGGCCACCGAGTCAGATCAATATGTGTGTATGGTGCTGGAGACCTGCAATGGTTGATTGAGCAGCATCACCTCTTTGCCAATAAGTTTGATGCAGACAGAGATCCCATTGCTATCTACTGCTTAGAGAAATATCTAAGACAAAAAGCACTGAATGAATTAGTTTAGGTTTAAATTTAATCATCTATTACTAAAGATAATTCAAATAGATACTAAAATTATAATCTCATCTTGGATAGTGTTGGGACATAATTGTCATGCAGACATACAGTAGATGTGTTATAGGTGTGTCCAAGCCAGTTGTTCTCAAAGAAGGTACTATGGGGGGGGGGGGGGGGGCTGCAGTGATAACAGAAATTTCATCCATCCATCCATTCTCTTACGCTTATCTTTTTCAGGGTCACGGGGGGGCAGCCCGGTGGTTAGCACTTTGCCTCACAGCAAGAAGGCCTTGGGTTTGAATCCACGTTGGCCAGGGCCTTTCTGTGTGGAGTTTGCACGTTCTCCCCGTGTCTGCATAGGTTTTCTGAGTTCTCTGGTTTCCTCCCACAGTCCAAAGACACGCAGTTAGTGGTGTTAGGTTAATTGGTGATTCTAAATTGCCCTTTGGTGTGAATGCGAGTGTGACTGGTTGTCTGTCTCTCTGTGTTAGCCCTGTGACAGGCGGGCGACCTGTACAGGGTGTACCCTGCATCTTGCCCTATGAGAGCTGGGATAGGCTCCACCCCCACACCACCCCTGGCGACCCTGAAAAGGATAAGTGGAAGAGGATGGATGGATAACAGAAATTCAGTTTGAAGTTACTCACAAGTATGTAAAGTTGCATATTTATATAAATTTATTTATATAAAAAGTGAATTAAAACTGGTAATATAAATTATATTGAAGTTTGTGTTATGGTTCTGGGCCTTATGCCCAGCGTTTCGTGTTTTCACTGTTATGGTTTCATGGTGTTTCTTAGTTTATTTAGAGTCTTAGTTTGTTTATTGTTCTATATTTGTTATAGTTATTTATAGTGATTCTCTGTTCCCTGTATGGTACCCCTTTGTCTGCCCTGTCCCTCTGTCATGTCTCTGGTCTGATGTGTTTTGTTGTGGTGTTTATTTCCTGTGGAGTGTGTCAAGTCTGCATTTCTGTCTTCCTCTAATTGTTTCCTGTTTTACTTTGAATGTCCCTTGTCCCAGGTGCTTTGTGTTTAGTTTTGCTTCCCCTTGTCTCCTCTGTGTAATTAGTTTCAGCTGTGCCCTTGCCTGTTGCCTGTTCCCTTATCATCCCTCTGTGTATTTATTGTCTCAGTCTACCCCTTGTCCCTTGTCAGATCGTTGTTCTTTCCATGGCTGTATTCTGTTCTCTGTTCCCCAGTGTTTCCAGTTTTACTCCCAGTTTAGGTTTGTTAGTCTCTTTTGTTGCCTTGGTTCATTTTGCCACTTCACATCCAGCCTCAATAAATACTCCCTTTTTATCATTCTTACCTGCCTTCTCCTGAGTCCTGCATTTGGGTCCTCACCTCCTGACACAGTCACATAGCCTGGTCACACAGTTTGACAGTTTGTGTCCCAGTGGTGAGTGGGTCACATCGACATTAGCACTTCACATATGAATGGATAGTATTAGCATTTTACAGTCACCAGCTTGTATTGTTTAGATTTTTTAAAATCATATTTTTAAGGAAATGCATTACTTTCTCTTGTATTTTTGATAAGAGTGAAGACAGGCTTCTAGATTGTACAGTACTAGAAACACCCTCCGAATAGATGTGCTATTGCAACATGAAAACACTGTACAGAATCTGTTGGCATGGGTAGAGAATCACTGCCAGAACGCGCCCCCCCCCCCAAAAAAAAGAAGACTAAGTTGACAGATGATAGCCAGTGATTTTCCAGATTGACAAAACCCCCAGTTCAGCATAGTTGTGCAAAACTAAAATTAATTAAAAGGATGATAACTCACAGGTGTTGATAACTACTGACTGTTTTGTAGAGGCAGCAGTGAACAGTGACATTTCTGACATCTAATCCAACTGAACAGCATGGTCCCAAGATCAGCGATTACAGTTTTATTGTTTTCATTTTCTGGTATAAGTACAATAGATATCCCAAAGGCAGGTTACAGATTATAAAGTAGATTATTTATCACTGTCAAATCATCAAATATTACTGATCACTAATATTTAGGATAAGAGATTAAATACAGTTTGTCAAATGTACAGTTATACACAGTACAATACACAGTGAAATGTATTTTGTACCTGCAGCTGAACCAGTTCATTTAAAAGTTCATCAGGCTCTGAAAGATGGACTTTATTGCCAAAACGAATATCAAAAGAAACCAGAAAAACTGGATTAAAAAAAAAAAAAAACTTTGAGAACTGTTTGCCATGACGTCTTATTTTAAGTAAAGAGTGTTAAAATGAATTTAGCTTAGAAGTGCTGTAGTAATGGATGTTTCATTTTAAAGTTCTGTCATGTTTTGACAGTGTTACCCTGATATGGGGCACAGTTGTTTTGTTTATTTGTGTGTGTGTTTTTTTTTAATGATGTTATATGTCTAAGTGTGGGATGCTATAGTGCACCATCAAAGTGTAAAGATTTGTGACCCCAGGAAGAATAGCTGCAGCTAATGGGGACTTTAATAAAACCTAGACTGAATTAAATAAATTCACATTGCAAATCAACAATAAATTTCCCTTCACTTGGTTCACAGCATTTTAATGTTGTATTTTCGGGTTAACAGAGAATGTGCTGTTTGTTTAGAGCACAGCATATTGTATCATCAAAACGTAAGATGCATATAATACAGTTGTTCTCAGAAGTTTACAGATCCTGCCAGAGTTTGTGAATTATTTTTTTTGGCTTTTTTTTTTTTTTTTTAGAGAATATGAATAATAACACAAAAACTTATCTTTTACTTTTGGTTAGTTGTTGGTTGAAGCCATTTATTATCAAACAACTGTGTTTGCCTTTTTAAAATGTTAGTCACCATAGAAAGTACCCAAATGGCCCTGATTAAAAGTCTACATACCCTAGTTCTCAATACCATGTATTGCCGCCTTTAAGATCAATGACAGCTTGGTAGTTGTGGTAGCTGTGGTTGAAGTGCTTTATTTGCTCAGATGGTAAAGCTGTCCATTCTTCTTGGCAAAATGCCTCCAGTTCCTGTACATTTTCAGGTTGTTTTGCATGATGTCAAGGCACAGACAAAAGATACAAACAGGATAACAAGAGGATATGTGACAGGTGGGAACAGAGCTGGAGATAATTAGACAAGACAAGGGGAAGCAAAACTGGACATAAGCATATGAGACAAGGGACTAGCAAAATCAATCAGGAAGTAACAAAACACTGAGACAACCATACAGACATGGGAAACATAAGAAAAGCAGGATGAAGTGAAAACTATAACTCGAAGAAAACATAATAAACTGAAAACACTGGGTCAAAGACCCTGGACACAGAATCATGACAGTTTAGAGTACTCAGCCCTCTTGGAGTTGCTGGGTTTGGTGCTTGAGGGTGCTCCATCCAGTGACTCCATCATCCTATTGGGAGACTTCAATGCTTACTTGGGCAATGACAGTAAGACCTGGAGGGATGTAATTGAAAGGAACAGCCTGCCTGATCTGAACCCGTGTCTTGTCGCAAATCACAGTTTGTCCATAATGAACACCATGTTCGAACATAAGGATGTCCATAAGTGCACATGGCATTTTGTAATTGTGTCATCAGATCTGCGGTCGTATGTTCTGGATACTCGGGTGAAGAGAGGAACTGAGCTGTCAACTGATCACCACCTGTAGGTAAGTTGGATCAGGTGGCGGGGAAGGATGCTATTATATTACAAGAAACACAAAAAACTGGATTAAAAAAACTTTGAAAACTACATGCCATGACTTCTGATTACAGGTAGAAAGTGTTAAAATGAATTTGGCTCATTAGTGCTGTAGTAATGGATATTTGGTAGAAAAGTCATATTATTTTATGTTATGTTTTGATAATGCTTATCCTGATATGGGGCACAGTTGTTTTGTTTGTGTGTGTGTGTGGTTTGTTTTGTTTTTCTTATGATGTTATATGTCTAAGTGTGGGTTGCATTGCTGCAGCTAATGGGGACCCTAACAAACTTCACTAACCTAGACTGAATAGAATAATTTCACATTGTAAATCAACTGTAAATTTAACTTCAGTTTGGTGAAGCTATTAATTATCAGACAATTGTGCTTTCCTTTTTAAAATAATGACAAGTACACACCCTAGTTCTTAAAGCATGTATTGCCTCCTTTTAACGTCAATGACAGCTTGAAGTCTTTTGTGGTAGCTGTGGGTGAGGCCCTTTCTTTACTCATTTGGTAAAGTTGGTAAAGTCTTCTTGGCAAAGTTGCCCTGATCACTGGTATGCAGCCTTTTCTTGGGCAAGCTAGGGCAACAGTTGTGATGTTACACAATGGTGTGTTCTTTCATAGAAAAAAGGGATCATTGTAGAGAGAAGTAAAAATTCAGAATTATGCACATGGGGCTACAGTGGTACTTTTTCATCTGTACAGTGTTTTTAAACTATGCATGTATACATCAAACACACACTCAAACACTGTCAAAAGTCCAGTATATAATACACTGCTCAAAAAAATAAAGGGAACACTTAAACAACACAATATAACTCCAAGTAAATCAAACTTCTGTGAAATCAAACTGTCCACTTAGGAAGCAACACTGATTGACAATCAGTTTCACATGCTGTTGTGCAAATGGAATAGACAACAGGTGGAAATTATTGGCAATTAGCGAGACACACTCAATAAAGGAGTGGTTCTGCAGGTGGGGACCACAGACCACTTCTCAGTACCTATGCTTTCTGGCTGATGTTTTGGTCACTTCTCAATGTTGGTGGTGCTTTCACACTCGTGGTAGCATGAGACAGACTCTACAACCCACACAAGTGGCTCAGGTAGTGCAGCTCATCCAGGATGGCACATCAATGCGAGCTGTGGCAAGAAGGTTTGCTGTGTCTGTCAGCATAGTGTCCAGAGGCTGGTGGTGCTACCAGGAGACAGGCCAGTACACCAGGAGATGTGGAGGAGGCTGTAGGAGGGCAACAACCCAGCAGCAGGACCACTACCTCCGCATTTTTGCAAGGAGGAACAGGAGGAGCACTGCCAGAGCCCTGTAAAATGACCTCCAGCAGGCCACAAATGTGCATGTGTCTGCACAAACGGTTAGAAACTGACTCCATGAGGATGGTATGAGGGCCTGATGTCCACAGATGGGGGTTGTGCTCACAGCCCAACACCGTGCAGGATGCCTGACATTTGCCAGAGAACACCAGGATTGACAAATTCGCCACTGACACCCTGTGCTCTTCACAGATGAAAGCAGGTTCACACTGAGCACATGTGACAGACGTGTCTGGAGACACCGTGGAGAGCGATCTGCTGCCTGCAACATCCTTCAGCATGACCGGTTTGGCAGTGGGTCAGTAATGGTGTGGGGTGGCATTTCTTTGGAGGGCTGCACAGCCCTCCATGTGCTCGCCAGAGGTAGCATGACTGCCATTAGGTACCGAGATGAGATCCTCAGACTCCTTGTGAGACCATATGCTGGTGCGGTTGGCCCTGGGTTCCTTCCTAATGCAGGACAATGCTAGACCTCATGTGGCTGGAGTGTGTCAGCAGTTCCTGCAAGATGAAGGCATTGAAGCTATGGACTGGCCCACCTGTTCCCCAGACCTGAATCCGATTGAGCACATTTGGGACATCATGTCTCGCTCCATCCACCAACAGACTGTCCAGGAGTTGGCGGATGCTTTAGTCCAGGTTCTGGGAGGAAATCCCTCAGGAGACCATCCGCCACCTCATCAGGAGCATGCCCAGGCGTTGTAAAGAGGTCATACAGGCACATGGAGGCCACACACAATACTGAGCCTCATTTTGACTTGTTTTAAGGACATTACATCAAAGTTGGATCAGCCTGTAGTGTGTTTTTCCACTTTAATTTTGTGTGTGACTCCAAATCCAGGCCTCCATTGGTTGATAAACTTGATTTCCATTGATGATTTTTGTGTGATTTTGTTGTCAGCACATTCAACTTTGTACAGAACAAAGTATTTAATGAGAATATTTCATTCATTCAGATCTAGGATGTGTAATTTAAGTGTTCCCTTTATTTATTTGAGTAGTGTATATCATTAGGAAATTTTGAGGAATTGAAGGGTTAAGCTTGTTTGTGTAACCCACCCAAGTTGATGCATTATCAGGTCCAAAATATTTTTTGTTTCATGGTGTAGTACCTGTGTTTCACCAGTAGATGGGATGTATGTGTTACTGACACACTTAGGCCAGCTTGAAAAATGTCAGACCAAGGAATCACTGACCAAAGAGAGCACTATGTACTATGATGAGATGATTTGTAAAGAAAAATGTTATCAGAGTGGTAGATTTTGACAGTTGAAGATATACATGATCTAAAGGGGTACTGAAGATGGATGATTTGTCGAATTCTTTGATTTGTATTCTCCGGTGAGTGTTATATATGACTTGTGTATCAGAGTGCTGTGATTAGTTAAACTAAGCTAGCAATGCTATGATTACTTGTGTCTCCATATCACAAGTTTTAATGTAATTGTATTTGTTTGCATCATATTGTGAAATGATTACTTAAAACCAATCGGAGAAGGAGTGAAACTATGTGTAGGACAGAACTTGATGACAAAAAGTGATCATAAGCAGGCAGTTACACTACCACGTGATATGCTAGTGCTATGTGTAATATTTGATATAGTGATATAGTACTGTGTAATGACCTGTAAGCTGCTGCATAGATTGTTGCAGTTGTGAATGAGTTTTACACCAGAGCTGGTGTTATCTTTTTGTTGGAAAGAGTGACATTGACATTAATGTTCCCCTGCTTATGCAGGTTGTTTTTTTTTGGTTACCTGATTCAAGTTGGACTGGTTAAATGTGGAGCTACGACTGTGACAGCCAGCCGTGGATGTACTGGATGGCCTAAAACTTCTTCACAGTGGACCCATTCATATTCCAGCCCTCATCACTGATAGATAAGCTTTAAACACTGTGCACAAAATCATACTACCCAGGTAGTTTTGTTTTTTTTTTATTTGGTGCTCTGAGCTATTTTAAAAAAAAATTATTTTATGGATATTTTATAATCCATTTTGGATCCTCTTTTTTTTCATGAGTAAAAGACTGAAACAAATCTAAAGAAGGATTTGAAGGACAATATATAGCAAATATACAAAGTGCAAGAACCAAACTGAACAAAGGGTTGCAGGAAAAGAAAGTAATTATTAATTTTGGTACTCTATTTGGTTGTTTGAATAAATGCCGCTTTGTTTACTTACAAGCAATTGTCTGATTTCATCTCACCTTTACTCCTCCTTTAGGATCTAGAGTAGTGAGTGCGTATTACCCTTTTATACACGTTACATTTGTTTAGTTGTTTGTTTTGGGTGTCATGTTAGCACTGTTGCCTCACAACAAGGTCTGGAGTTTGCATGCTCTCCATGTGTTCGTGTGGTTTTTTTCCCCTGAGTATTTCAGTTTCGTCTCACATGCACTTAGCGGGGTTATGTTAATTGGTGGTTCTAAATTTCCCATAGATGTGAATGTGAGTGTGAATGGTTGTGTGTCTCTTTGTGTTGGCCCTGCGACAGGCTGGCAACCTGTCCAGGGTGCACCCTGCCTCTTGCCCGATGACAGCTGCAATAGGCTCTTGCCCCCCAGCAACCCTGAAAAGGATAGCAGAAGAAGATGGATGGATTAATTTATTTTGCTTATGGAATAAACTTTTGTGTATATATAATTCATGTTTACATTAAAAGTACCCTGTGAGGTTCCTGACCACTAGTAGCAACATGGCACAGTTGGACCCATTTTTGTTTGTTTTCCTCTAAATGTGCAAAAACACAAATATACGTGGATTGGCACATGGGTGACAGGATTTAAATTTCAGCCATTATTCCACCAATCATCAGGTGGTGGTAAAACACAGCAATTTTGTGCTCATAACTTAATTTCTGACACATAAATTGTAGCAAAAACAAAAATAAAATAACAGGTGCATCAGAATAAACTGTTACCAAGAGTGAAGTCAAAGTTATTAATGTCCCAAGAATGTGTATTTAATTAAAATGGGCAAGGTAAGACTGGAAACCCGTTTCAGAAATCATCTGGATCGTACAACAAATATGATTTGTTTTTCTGTTTTTGATTCAGTTATTCAAATATTAAACATGAGACACGTACTTTTGGACTACTACAAATAATTCTATAGTATTCATGTTGGCTGATAGCATTGTTAAAAGAGGGGGCACATTTTCTGGGTGTCTTAGCATGTGACCAGCTCCCAACAAAGACTACTGATACATTTCCATGCATGAGTTTTATAAACACAGACCCATCTACTTTACCTGGGGACCACTGGGTGGCATTCTAAATCACAAAACACAAGCATGGGTTCTTTTTTGACAGAGATAAAAACTTTTCTAGTGAAAAACTACAACACCATATTGTATTCTGGAAGACAGGTTCAGAGTAACGTCTCAACCTGTGGACAAGATTGTGTTTTTCTGTCATATACAAAAAGGGGTACCTTATACAAAGTTGCTTAGCGTGTATGTAGCTTTGATAACATGTATGTCATTTTGATAACAAAATACAACCTGTTTCTGGATGTTTCAGATATAACTTTGCTTGCGTACAAATTCATACTTACTTTATGTAACGGTGATAATAAAAGATAATAATGAGAATATAATTTAATTGAGAGACACAACCTGTTCATCATAGATGTTATTTTAGGCGGTAATAAGAAAAAACATTCATCTTTTTTATATATATATATATATATATATATATATATATATATATATATATATATATATATATATATATATATATATATATATATATATACACATACCCAACCTCACCTTGATTTTTAAGTGTGCTAGCTAAACATGGGTTATGCATCAAAGAGCACTTTCTGCCTGCACGCCTTCTGCATGAATCACCATGAACTGTGAATCCTGTTTCACCACTTGAGTGTTGGCTGACTTCATATTGAGCAACAGCCCTACTAACAGGCACATAGAAATCTATGAAATCTGAAAGTCCACCATATCTGAAACCATACTCAGCATTTAGGTGTATCAAATAAATATCACAGTAGTTCATTTCTGTTGCATTTTTCACTTACCATGTGAACACCATGTGTTTAGATGCTGAAGAAACTTCTATATTTTGCAATTTTAACATCAGAACCCAGAGGCAGTTTTTAACACAGACAAAATATTCCATATAAGTTAAAACACTAATCGTGTGAAAATGGTGGCAGAAAGTTCTTTACATACAAGATAGACCGTCAAATCACACTTTTAATATTTACAAAAGAAGAAAAAGCTTTTGAATAATCTTTACTGTTAAAAAAAATGTGCTAAACATGGGTTGGGCATCAATGAGCACTTTCTGTCTGCACAGTTCCTGTGTGAATCACCATTAACTGTTAAACCGGTTTCACCACTTGAGTCCTGGCTGTCTTTACACTGAACGCCAGACTCAGACTCAGATTCAAACTGACTTTATTATCATTCAGACACCATATCAAGATGCAGTGCAGAACAAAATTACATTGCATCAGGTTCCCAATGAAAAAGAATAAAAACACCAGATAAATAAAAATACCATGATATATAAATAAGTAGCAACATCATGATATATGGCATTACACTATATTACACTGCAGGTTGCACTGTACATTGCGCTTTATTGCATTGTAGATTTTTTTTTTTTTACCTTTATTTTACCAGGTAAAAAATGTTTGAGAACTAGTTCTCATTTACAAACACGACCTGCGCTGTATTGCACTGTAATTGTATACAAATATTATACAGTAAGTAGTAGATATTGTTTAATAGATTGTATTAACATTTTGTAGTATCACAGAGTGGTCTGATGATCCTAACTTGTCTATTTTGCACCAGACGTTTAACATCAGAGTCCAGAGGCTGTGCTAGCAAAAGCAGAAAAAAATAAACACAACAGCAACAGTTTAACACAGACAAAATTTTTTATATATGATAAAACACTAACTGTGTGAAAATGGTGGCTGAGAGTTCTTTACATCCAAAATAGACCTACAAATGACACTTTGAATGAAAGCTTTTCTTGAACATTCATGATGAAGGACATTCCTTCAAACCTGCAGTGAAGCTTCGTCAGTGTTGGCTGCTAACGGTGGTGCTCCCAGAAAGTTTAGTTGTGTTGACTGGTGTTACAAGTGCAACAAGACCATTAATCCACAAAAAAGCAAACAACAAACAAAGTACAGTTTCCTAAACTATTACAGTGTAAACAATGCAGGACTTTCGGCACCAACTGTTAGATTCAGTGCAACAATATCCAAAATAAATCTTAACTAGTTTATATCATTCCACAAAACCAGATTACAATAAATAGTTAAAGAATGTACACTTAAGTTTATTTTGCACTTTAATTTAGATAAGCCTAATTCATGCATTTATTAAACATTTTTTCTCTAAAAAATTCCACTGTTGAGTATATCAGGCATCAGTGTTTAGAGCCTCTTCAAGCACTGAAATTGTGCAGTAAAGATATAGTTAGCTCTCAGCAGAATACGCTTACACATAAGTTGTTAACAGATTTCTCTCGAGTGGAAGTGAAGCTTCATTTAAAAAAGAATTTCACAGCTTGTAGCTCATATACCTGATGAAAAGTACTGTGTTTTTCTTTCCTTTACCATACATTTACATAGTGCATTTTTATTTCTGTGGTTCTTCTACAGTGACTGGTGGACAAACCCACTGTTGCCAACTCCTCAGTAAGGAAAGCAGCTATTGGCTGTCCTAAAAGTTGCATCTGAATTCTTCATATCAGGATTCAACATTCAAAGCGTTATTGTCATATGCACAGTGAAGAAACATTGTTTTCCTGTACAATGAAAATGTTACTTTGCTGCCCACACTGGATGTCAAAATACCAAGAATAGATAAAAAATGGTCTGAACATACATGTGCAGCTGTATGCAGGCAAATAAACAGTGACAATCAAGTGCAGTAATGTCTATGAGGGAGTTATCAGCTCAGCTGTTTAGGAGACTAATGGCCGTGGGAAAGAAAGAGTTCTTTATTCTGGTTGTCCTGCATTTCACACTTCTATACCTCTGGCCTGAAGGTAGAAGTGTAAATAATCCATGTTGGAGGTGGATGGGGTCTTTGATGATGGAGGCAGCTCTCCTGTGGACTCTGCGATGGTAGATGCTCTGCAGAGAGGGTTGTGCAGTCCTGGTGATTTTTGTGGCAGTCGTTACCACTCTCTGCAGGCGTTTGCGATCCTTCACAGTAGCACTGCCATACCACACAGTGATGCAGCTGGTCAAGATGGATTCAATGATGCAGCTGTAGCAGTTGCTGAGGAGTTTGGTTGACATGCCAAATTTTCTCAGCCTACTCAGAAAGTACAGCTGCCGGTGAGTCCTCTTCAGCACCTGTGTGGTGTTCAGTGTCCAGGAGAGGTCATCACTGATGTAGACCCCAGGTATTTAAAGCTGCTCACCCTCTCCAGCGCAAGGTCTCGGATAAACAGTGGTCGATGAGGTCTCCTCTCCTTCCTCATGCCCACTATCATCTCCTTGGTCTTGTCTGTGTTGAGGGTGAGGTTGTTGTCCACACACCATGTCAACAGACTGTTCACCTCCCTCCTGTAGGCTGCCTTGTCTCCGCCAGTGATACAGCCTATCACAACGGTGTCATCTGCAAACGTTAGGAGGATGTTGTCGGGGTGTGAGGCAACACAGTCATAGGTGAACAGGGTGTAGAGGATAGGGCTAAGGACACAGCCCTGCGGGGTACAGATGTTAGTGGTGATGCTGCCTGAGGTCCTGTTTCAAATCCTGACAGACTGGGACCTGCCAGTCAGGAAGTTCAAGAGCCAGTCACAGAGGGTGGGATGTAGTCCAAGAGATGACAACTTATTGGTGAGTTTGTGGGGGATGACTGTGTTGAAGGTGGAGCTGTAGTCAATAAAGAGTATTCTGACATAGGAATCCTTATTTTCCAGGTGAGAGAGGGAGACGTGAAGGGCGGTGGCGATAGCATCTGAGGTGGACCTGTTGACTCTGTAGGTTTATTGCAGGGAGTCTATAGTGTCCGGTATACTGCTCTGAATGTGGGACAGCACCACTCTCTCAAAGCACTTCATAATGATTGGAGTGAGTGCTATTGGCCTGTAATCCTTCAGGCAGGAATGTTCCTATATTCATAAAAAAAAACAAAAAACAACAACAACAAAAACAGCTTCTGAAAAGTAGATAGTGCACAGATAAACTCAATGCTCTCAATTAACATTTTATTGTTTCCCGTGCTAATTATATCTGTATTCAGATCAACTGCGGGCAATTGCGGTGTTTCTATAACAACCGTCAACATAACAGAAGAACATGTAAGTGTAAGGCTTGCACATCACATCATTAAAAATAGTATAAATTTGAAAAGAAAATTGATATATGAAATGATAATATATTACTTAGGATACAATATTAATTTTGTTTTGCTTTACGGGAGCATCTGGCCCTCACACTGTCTGCTGAGAAAAATTCCAGCCCTTGGACAAATGTAGTTGATGGTGTATGCAGTAGCTGAAAGGGGAAAATACCTCCACAGGAAACAGGAAGTTCAATTGCTCTGCTCCATCAGACCAAGCAGAAGGCCACGCTTAAGGCTTTTGGAACAAGTCTGTGATTTTTAGGTAGTGATGGTATGATGAGGCCCCGTGCATATGTCGATTATTTCCGGCCAACTGCTTCACCAAAAGCTGGCTGAAAGGCGACATCTCCCCACCACCCTTTGCAGCTACTTGGGGGTGCTGAACCCCAAATATTATCACTCCACCATAGCCACAACAATAGCTTGCTTTCTTCGCTTCCTCTGACAGCTCCTTGATAGTCCTCTGAAAATGTGCCTCTGTTGTTCCAGCTGCACGGCAGACCACATCACAATGTCTGGTCTTAGTGATGTCAGTGTAATCTCTGTTGGAAAGACCAGCTGCCTGCCCAAGTCAGCTCGCATTTCCCATCCTTTTTCTGGAGCAAGTAGCGCTATTGTTTTCCTTGCTGCAGGCTCCTGCCACACCTCTCCTTGTCTGATGAAGGGAATGGCCAGCTGGGGGGGACTTACAGAGTTATTTGCCCTCACTCTGCATTTCTCCAACACCTCTGACAGCTTTGTCAGACTGGTTTTGTGTGGATGCCACCTGAAGTGCCCTTGTGCCAGTGCCACCTAGCACCCTGAGAGGATGTGCTGGAGGTCTGTGTTGTCTTTGCTGCACAGAGGAAACTTAGCTTCACTTCTGAACCACTGAGACAAGTTTCGGGGACAGGGGAGGGTGTCATATGCTGCCCTTATTAAGACGCTGAGTCGTGCTTGTCGGATTCGCCAGATGATCTGACCAGCTTATTACCCGACTTGTGGTGTCCTCCCATCGGGTCCATTCCCCTTGTTTGCCCTGGGACACTGCCTTAACAAGGTAGCGCTCCTGTTCCACCTGTGAAACTTCTTCCACGATCATGGTCTTTCTCTGCTCTCTTGTAGCTCTAGGCCAGACCTGGATAGGTTCTCCCCAGCCCAGCCCTGCCTGGTTGTTGTGCACTGTCCCTTGGACCTCTTTATGCTGCAACGTACTGATGGCTTGATCTACCTTTACTTGCACCTTCCACCTGCACCCTGTGTGGATGTGCACGCTTGATAAGCAGGTATCTGGATTCCCTTAATTCAACTGCCAATCAGGTCTTCTCCTGCCTATATCCTTAGACAGACTTTATTGTCATTCAAATTTACACAGTACAGTGCGCATAAGAACGAGATTACGTTGCTATGGCTCGACATAGTCTAAAATTCTAAAATTAAAAGTGTCAATGCTGTGTGTAAAATACAGTGCAAAAATTTGGCAATAAAATATATAAACGATATATACAGTAGCAGCAAGCTCACAGCAACAATATATTTCACAAAGTAAGTTGTATGAGATAGTTAAGAGGAATAAGCAGCATTTTGTCTAGTGTTCAGCAATCTTATGGCATATGGAAAAAAGCTGTTTCTGAATCTGGCTGTTCTGCATCTAAGACTCCGGAGCCTCTTTCCAGAGGCCAGTAATGAAAACAGTCCGTTGTAAGGGTGGGAGGGGTCTTTGTAGATGTTTTGAGCTCTGTTCAGACAGCGACTCGTTGCCATGACCTGAAGGGGTAGAAGTGAGATTCCTATTATTCACGCCGCTGTCTTCACCACCCTCTGTAAGTACCTCCAATCAGAGGTGGTGCAGGCTCCTGCCCAGACTGAGATACTACTGGACAGCACGCATCTCAAAATGCCATCTCTATGGTACCCCTGTAGAAGATGGTGAGAATCGGAGGGGGGAGGTGTGCTCTTTTCATCCGTCTCAGGAAGAGCATGCGCTTCTGGGCTCTTTTAACCAGAGTTTCAATGTGAGTAGTCCAGGTCAGAGTGTTTGTTAACTGTACCCCCAGGAACTTTATTTTGCTGACAATCTCCACTGCTGTGTCATTGATAAGGAGTGGTGTGTGGATGGGTTTGCTCCACCTGAAGTCGATAATGAGCTCTTTGGTTTTCTCAAAGTTCAGGGCCAGGTTGTTGATCTCACACCATTTGACCAGATGGTTTACCTCATCCCTGGATTAGACCTACAGCTGTTGTGTCGTCCGCAAACTTCACAATGTGATTGTTAGCGGAACTAGCACAGCAGTCATGGGTCATCGGGGTGAACAGCAGTGGGCTCAGGATGCAGCCTTGGGGAGAGCCAGTGCTCAGAGAGATGACATTGGGGACGGTGTCACCCACCCTCACCGACTGAGGTCTGTTTGTTAGGAAATCCAACAGCCAGTTACACAGGTGGGTGCTGAAGCCAAGAAAGGACAGTTTGCATATCAGGTGTTGAGGGATGATGGTATTGAACGCAGAGCTAAAGTCCAGAAACAGCATGCGCACATGTGTATTCTTTTCTTCCAGATGTTCTAAGCTCAGGTGCGCTACAGATGCTATGGCATCCTCCACTGAACGGCTTGGGCGATAAGCAAACTGGTTTGGGTCGAATTTGGGAGGAAGTTTGGAGGTGGAATAGTCCTTAACCAGCCTCTCGAAGCACTTCATCATAATGGGGGTGAGTGCTACAGGGCGGTAATCGTTAAGGGAGGAGATTATGTGTTTTTTGGGAATCGGAATGATCGTAGCAGTCTTTAAGCATGATGGGACAATAGCTTGCTCCAGCAAGGTGTTGAAATGTCTGTGAGAACCCCAGCCAGCTGGTCAGCACATTCCCTGAATATACGTCCGGGGATGTTGTCAAGACCTGCCGCCTTACGAGGGTTCACTCCTCTTAGGGTTTTCCAAACATTCTCCATCTCCAGCTGTAGCAACTGCTCGTCAGGGCGAGGAGTAGATTTTACTGCAGGGGTGGTATTTCGGGTCTCGAACCTTCCGAAGTGATTATTAATTTTGTTGAGAAACTCGATGTTATTCTCACAGAGGGGTGGTGTGACTTAATAGTCTGTAATCGCCTGAAAACCTTGCCACATTCATCTCGTGTTGGAGGGCTCACTTAAGAAATCTGGTACCTTTTTACTATGGGCATGCTTTTCGATTCGTACAGCCCAGTTCAGATTAGCTCTCGCTGATCTGAGCGCTAATACATCACTGGATTTGAAGGCAGTATCTCGTGCCTTCAGCCGCGCACGTACCTTGCAGGTCATCCAAGGTTTCTCATTTGCTCGTGTAAAGATGCTTTTGCAGACACAAACTCAGTGTACTCATCCACCCATGTGTGGTGATCTTCAGTGGCCGCTTCCTTGAACATGTCCCAGTCAGTGCATTCGAAGCAGTCCTGAAGTGCTTCCATAGCACCTTCAGGCCAGACCCCCACTTGCCTTGTGGTGACTTCCTTTCTGATCAGCAGGTGTTTATATGCTGGTGTTAGCATCACAGAGGAGGTCAGAGGAGCCAAGGTGGGGGCGGGGTGATGCTCTGAATGCATCTCTAATATTGCTGTAAACCAGAACCGGTGTGTTTTGTCCCCTGGTTGCAAAGTTCACATACTGATAAAAATGAGGAAGCACAGTTTTCATTTTTGCCTGATTAAAATCTCCTGCTACAATGAAAACTCCCTCTGGATGTGTAGATTGCAATTTACCAATGGAATGGTAGAGAACATTCAAGGCTTCTTTGGTGTTTGGACTAGGGGGAATATATACTGCTACAAGGATAATAACAGTGAATTCCCTGGGCAGATAAAAAGGTCTGCATTTTACAGTCAGTAGCTCCACATCAGAAGTGCAGTGACTCAACACTTTAACTGTGTTGTTGCACCAGTTGTTATTCGTGTAAATGCAAACACCACCGCCCCAAGATTTGCCAGTTAGAGCACAGCTTCTATCTGACCGGAATATTGTTAGCCCCTCCATGCTAACAGCTTCATCTGAAACCGATGGACTGAGCCATGTTTCTGTAAAAATTATGGCACAGCAGTCTCTCACCTCCCGTTTCGATGTTAAGTCCAGCCTCAAGAAGTCCAGTTTGTTTTCTAAAGACCTCACGTTCGCGAGCAGGATGGAAGGAAACGGCATTCTGAATGGGTTAGCCCTTAGCTGTTAGCCCCGCTTGGCATCCGCGCTTCCGCGATCTGTCACATTGCTTTTCCGTCCTCCGCTGGTGGCTCTCATTGGAATAAGGCTCCGTTGCTTCACAGGCTGCTGGATGTATCTGACATAGCAGACCAAGGCTGCATAGAAGTTCAAGAGTGGATGTCAATACAAGTCCCTGATTTCTGAATTTCCTCAAATCCATAATCTTCTGACGGCCATATGTTGGTTTTGAGTGTTGTTGCTGCAATTTCGCTCTGTTAAGCTCTGAATTTCCAATGTCGTGACCAGCCATAGCAGTGGCAGCCGAACAAGGTGCCGCTGCTATGGCTGGTCAGTTGGAACTGCAACTTAAGTCCATTACCATTCCGATGATAATGGACTTAAGTTGCAGTTGCAACATGTTCTTGCCAAAGAGACCTGTGTCAGAGAAACAGCGGGGAAGGCCCAACCACCTCCTGACGTAGGTGTTAAAGGTGCCATCCATCAGGCTGACCACTGATGATGGAAATTTGCTGACTTTCAGTGGCCACATTAGCCGCTGGTATAGCATGAACTGGTAACACGACACTTTCAATTTCCCTGGAAACTGGCTGCTGTTAGTCTTTGCTAAAC
Source organism: Pterophyllum scalare (assembly GCA_024447675.2). NCBI lineage: Eukaryota > Metazoa > Chordata > Actinopteri > Cichliformes > Cichlidae > Pterophyllum > Pterophyllum scalare. The sequence goes on from JAMQGT020014112.1 coordinate 205,895, forward strand.
CATCGATCAGCTGACGCTGTACTATACTCCTTGTCTGTTTGTCTGAGAGCTCTGACGTGTACTGCTTCCCAAGACTTTGAATGGGTTGCTCTGCCAGTAGCGATATTCTTTCTCCTCCGACCATGAACACTGTGCTGTCATCCCACAGTCCTTTCCTGATCGACAGGCTCTGGGATTTTGCGGGATTGATTTTCATCCTTGCCCACAGTGTTAGGTCATCTAGCTGCTTCAGGAGCCTTGCTGTGCATGGGGCTGTCTGCAGGATGCTTGTGAGACTGTCCATATAACCTCTCAAGGCTGGAAGTCTTTCTCCAGGTGGTAATCTCACACTTCTGGCCATTTGCCCGGCACCGATGAGGATGATCTCAAAGGCATCCAAAAAGAAGATTGGTGATATTGAACAACCCATGAATAGAAAAAAGTTAGATTTTTTTACTGTAAAAACCACAAACATGTTTAATGAACTATTATTACAACTTGAGAGATATAAATTTTAAAACCTTATGTACAAATATAGCAAACAACAACATTATATGCAACTATTTACATTAAAATGCAGGAAATGGCGCAGGTGTTTTTTGTACAACTGTTTGCAGAACAATCAAATTTGACAATAAGATGCCACACAAATTATTTGTACCACTTCAAAAAAGAAATAGTTCCTGTCCACCACAAGGCTGAGTGGCCCATCACAGGCAAACCTTGCCACCTATGTTGTCTTTCACCACCTTTTCACCTGTTCCTCACCAACCAAATGCCACATTGCCATATAATTTTCTGATCGGTTGATGTGGTGCATTTTTCCACCAACAGGAAAGGCAATATTGTGAATTCGTTTGTGTTTTTGTTTTTTTTTTCATTCGCAAGCACTTCCTGCTAGCAAATATCCAATTTTTGCCATTTCTTCCTGCAGGAAGTGCGCCTCATGAAGACAATATACAGGAAAATCGGTAAAACCATAACTCTGGTTTTACTTGACCTATTAACACAATTTAAAAACTATTACGTAGTTTGAAGTCTGCACTTTCGACTCATCTTGAAAAGAAGATTTAGCGCAGCAGCCTCTCAATGCTATGTCATCTCAAATCAGCGATGTCATTTGAACGACGGCATGACTGTGGACCCCAGAGGGTTAAGTAACTTGAATCATGTAACAAGGCAGTCACGTGATTTCAGTAAATGGGACCTCGTTTGTGTTTTGTCACATGATATTTAGAAATAATATATGAAATAGGCTTCATTTTGGACTTGCCCCCTTTGCGCAATACAGGCCTCGGGGCTTAGTATCAGATGTAACCTCGCTTTTTTAGGTCAACTGTCACATGCAATGGAAACTGCTTATATGTAGTTCTAGGTCATAAAGCAATGCACTAGAAGTTAGTATTGTGTATATTTCACTGTTTAATATGTATAACTGTGTTGATTTTCTTGTAGCTGATGTTAGTTTTTTTGAAACAGGAAAATAATCCACTATAGCTGTTGGTGCACTCAATTAGGGATTGGTCTTCTCTTTAAGGTTTTTAAATTGCTTTTAAAGAATTCAGTTTGTTCAGAATAAAGGACCTTATATGTATATATATATATATATATATATATATATATATATATATATATATATATATATATATATATATATATATATATATATATATAACTAAACTCTAGCAGATTCACCATAACTTTTAATACATCTGCTTTCTGTTTGCCTGACTGCTTCTGTAAACATGTGTCCCAATTCCATCCAACTAAACACAAGCTCTGTATAAATGCAAGTGTGGTATTTCTTTCTTTCTTTCTACACAATAAATTGTGTTTGTCACTAACAGGGGTTCAAATGTAGCACTTGTCAACCTACAAAAGTTATGACAACAGGTTCATTTATTATATAGTATATTCAATTCATTCCTGCAGTAATGCACTGTGTACATATATTTATATATATTTAAGAATATATTATATAGTATATTCAGTTCGTATCTGCACTGCCCATGTACATACATGTACACTTTTCTTCATTAAGTTTGAGAAATTTATCAGCCATCCAACTTTTGATAGAGTCTAAGGATATAATCAGCATCTGTAACTTAGAAACATGTTCAGGCTTAAAGGAAATATATAATTGAATGTCATTGGCATAACAGTGATAAGAAATACCCTCAAAGGTGCTCAGGATATGCTATAAATGGAACAAAGATAACAACAAGAAAAGGGGAGCCCTAAATCAGAACCTTGGAGCACACCACAGGCAAGGGAGGCTGAAGAGGACCTGTACCTAGAAGCAGCAACACAAATGCATCATTCAGATAGGTATGAAGTGAACCACTCTAATGCAGACCCAGATACACGCATCCAGTGTCTCTGCCTATCAAGCAAAATTTGATTGTCAACACTATCAAAAGCAGAAGTAAGGTCCAGCATCAGCAAAAAAGCCAAGGCAGACTACAGGAGGAGAATAGAGTCCTACCTGTCCAGAAATAACACACGAGGGGTGGGGGGTGGCAGGGCATTCAGAACATCACAAACTTCAGAGGCTGTGATGTGACAGCATGAGACCTGAGTGTATCACTGGCAGAAGAACTTAACTGTTTCTTTGCTCGCTTTGAGACACCTCAGGACCACCCATCTGCTTCCCCCTCACCGGGCTCCAGCTCCACCCCACTCACTGTCTAGGAGTATGAGGTATGGCGCGTGCTCTTGGCAGTGAACCCCAGGAAGGCTGCTGGAGTACCTGGCAAAGTGATCAGAGCATGTGCCCACCAGCTCACCCTGATTCTCACCAGGATTTTCAACCTCTCCCTGGCCCAAGCAGTCATCCCCCCCTGCCTAACAGCCACAATCATCCCTGTGTCAAAAAGGTCATCCATCACCAGCCTAAATGATTACTGCCCTGTGGCCCTCACACTGGTAATCATGAAGTGCTTTGAGAGACTGGTTCTCCAGCACATAAAGGACCATCTCCCACCACTTTCGACACACATCAGTTTGCATATCAGATCCACAAAGGATGACATCGATGTAGCTCGCCACTGTGTGTTGAGCCACTTTGGAGCAGCAGCAGAGCTACGCTTGCATGTTCTTTGTGGATTACAGCTCAGCTTTCAACACAATCATATCCAGATATTCTCACCACCAAACTGCACACCGTAGGCCTCCCCCTTCTCACATGTTCCTGGGTAAAGGACCTTAATCAACCAACTTGGCCCCCATCTCTCCTCCACCCACACACTAAGCACTGGCTCCCCACAGGGCTGTGTGCTGAGCCCCCTCCTGTAATACTTCTACACCCATAACTGCAGTCCAGCCCACAATAACAAACTCATCATCAAATTTGCTGACAACACCACAGTGGTTGGACTCATCTCAAGGGGAGAGGAGGCAGCCTACAGAGAGGAGGTCCTGAAGTTGAAAGCCTGGTGTTCAGAGAACAACCTGGCACTGAACACCATGAAAACCAAAGAGATCATCATCAACTTCAGGAAACACAGGACTGACCCAGCCCCCTCTACATCAATGGCAAGTGTGTGGAGAGGGTCCACACTTTCAGGTTTCTTGGTGTCCTCCTCTCTGCTGATCTTTCTTGGTCAGATAACATCACAGCTATTATCAAGAAGGCTCAGCAATGACTTCACTTCCTGAGGGTTCTCAGGAAGAACAACTTGGACTAAAACCTGCTGCTGACCTTCTACCGCTCATCCATTGAGAGCCTGCTGATGTACTGTATCACAGTACGGTATGGCAGCTGCACTGAGGCACACAGGGTGAGGCTTCAGAGGGTAGTCAAGACAGCACAAAGAATCGTTGGCTGCCCTCTCCCCTCCCTGATGGACATCTACACCTCCCACTGCCTCAGCAGAGCCAAAAACATTATCAAGTACAGATCACACCCTGGCTTTGAACTGTTTGACCTGTTGCCCTCTGGCAGGCGCTACAGGTGCATCAAAGCCAGAGCAAACAGACTCAAGAACAGTTTCTTCACCAGATCAATCACCACTAGTAATGGGTCGGTCGCAAACAATCTGGCTCTAAGAGCTGGCTTTTTGAAGTGAATGACGAGAGCCAGCTCCTGATTGTGTGTGTGGCAAGCACAACAGGGGGTTTAAAACTGATCCGTGAGCTAAAGTTCACAGGAACCAACAACGCCACCCGGGGAATTTCACCCCAGGAAATATACTCACAATAAATACCACTCTACTGAATTTAAAAGGACACTCAGGTTCATTCCACTTAGGACAGAGACGTTGCCAATCAGCTATGCACGACAGGTTCCCACAAATTAATCCTCTATTCACAATTCATAAGCGGCAGGTATGGGGTGCAACGCGAAGAAACACTCCCACCCAAGTCCAAAAAGTGCCGCGAGCATGAAAAATACTAACAACAGAAAGATTAGCCAAAGCAAAGTGGAATCACACAAAATTATCCAAAGCAAAACAGTAGTCCTCGATGGTGTAACATGGAGTAGTAATGGTGGCGCCACAATCAGCGACACGCCACCATTCAAACCCCAGTCTCCCTGTGACAAATAAACCAAATGCTAACATGGTGATTCATATAAAAACAAACATGGCAAAAGTGGTCACCACACCACCTACCAGTTCTGAACGTGCGCCCGAGAGAACTGCAGTGGCTGACACAATCAGGTGGTTTACAGTTATTATCAAGGCTTTTCCATCCGCGACCAGCTTGTTGTAGCTGGAAGGCTCCTAACCAGTAAGCCACCAACATGTTCTGTAATGTGAAGCAACCATCACTAGTAATCCCAAGAAACAGCTGGAGCAGCGACAAGGTGAACACAGCTCTTACCTGCTACGGCGAGAGGAGAGGCACAGACAAGAACCCAGAAGTGCGTGTGCATGAAGCGCGATCATAATGCTCCATTGAGCGTCGCCCTTTATATTATACTGGCCCAATCAGCGTGGCTGAGTGATAAATGTCCTTTCTGCTACATGTGCTGTTTCTTTTTTCTTTTCTTTTAGTTTTTTTTTTTTTCAAAGTTAAGATGTGTGGCAGCGTCTGTGCATCCATAGAGATATATACCTAGACACCACATTGAGCGCTGACTCGTACGTCAACGTCGCCGCCATATTGGATGTGGCAAAAGCAGCCAACATAGCATGAGAGAGATGCTGCACTCTGGTGCTGTATGGAGTTTTTCAAACCATTTTACAGTCAAAACGGGAGCACATGGGATTACCTTTCACAGGTAAGACTGGGAAATTGTTTTTGATTGTATTTCGCCATTCTAACATTTTAAAAACAGTATTATTTTTTTGTGCCTAAAAGTTTCCCACTGTATATTAGTGCATATTTGAATGTGTAAATGAATGCATTAACTTAAATAACTTTGTAGAAAGCTGCTTTATGAAGTTCAGCCCATTTACTTGTATTAGTCTACAGTGCAGATCTGACACATCCAATATGGCTAACATGCTGACCTGTCACAGCAACAGGCCGCCCCGCTCAACGCAGCGTCTATGTATATATGTCTATGTGTGCATCTACACTGAGTGGGAGGGGAGGGGCTGGGGACACACCATGCAGTGAGTATATGAACACCAGAGAGATTATAAAACATATACATATGTAAATTATACATGCAATAATATAGGTGTACACAACACTGTTTTTCCAAGAAACATTTGAGAAAGAATAAAGTAAAAGATCAAATAGCATTTTTTTAATGCTTTGCTCAGAGTATTTACGGATCTGTCAGGTTTCTGATATGTGTCCCCCCAATAGTAAACTCATTCCTACACCCTTGTGCACAGATGTATATAAACTCTTCATCCATCACTGCAATAAGAACAAAACGGGGCAGGTCATATCAGGTAGGAGAAACAGGATCAACCCTTCAAAGGCCCTTGGTTTTGAATTCCAATCTTTTGTTTTATAATTTGTATTTGGAGCACTCTATTCTATGTTGAGTATAAAAAGAAAACTTTGATATAATGTATGTTTTTACATTAGTAATTCATTTTACACATTTTTTAAAAAAGTAAAATCTGAGGAGCCACTTGGGAGCCAAAAGAGCCGGCTCTTCTTTGGGAGCCGAGCCTAAAGAGTGAGTATATGAATGCTCTGAAAAGAGCCGGAATTCCCATTACTAATAACCCTGAATTTTACATTGTATATATTTTTAAACATTCTGTTTTATTTTCTATATATTTTTATACATTGTTTTATTTTCTGTATATTTTTAGAAGTTCTATTTTATACTTTAGGAAGTGTGACTTTCTACTGCATGGCACTGAACAGGAGTGGCCTTCCAATCTCTTTGTGGAATCTGTATAATGACAATAAAGGCATTCTATTCTATTCTGGTAAGTAAATGGAGACTAGGTGGCACCACTGGTCCTTATGTACCTGAACTTGATGGAAAACAGGTGTGTGCAGCTGAAGAACCGGACCAAAACTCCACCCTGCTGGGAGGAGCCTGCCTGTGGAAAGGCCATAGCCAGAAAAGTGGCAACACCCCATTACCTTTAAACAAATATTACTGACTTGTGTTTTTGACTTCAGGACGGCTGCCAAACACGCAAAGAACACATGGCAGGATCAACAATGTGTTAAAATAGTAACACCAAAAGTAGCTAACAGATTTAGTAATTTTCCCCCAAAATGTTACCTCTTGTTTTGTTTTTTTTTTACATAAAATACACATCTTTCACAAAGTGAAATTAGTATCCAGATCTAAATGTCCACTAGCGCATTCAGTGCTTTCAAAAAAAAAAGAAAAATATCTCCTCAGTCAATTGAGTTATTGTAAGTCATATATATTATTTCATAGCTTTATTACATTTATCACTATTATTTGGACATCACGCATTAAATTAAAAAACAACCCTATAACTTTAATTTGTTTAACTGTTTAATTTTTTCCGGTTTTCTGAAGACTACTGTTTGGAGGACAAAGAAGTTTTGGTGAGTTTTATTTGAGTTTGTAAGAAGTGTGTTTTGATGAGCAAACGAGGTAATTGAGATTTCTGTAAAAACGCAAAACTGAATGCATAGACTGTAAAAGTTGTATTTTGAGTTAATGCGAATAATCAAATGCAGATATATACAGTTTGCATTATGATTTGAGCAGTGTTTGTATTACACTGAAGCTAGCAGTAAGAGGAAAAGCTACCGCCATTTCCTTTTTCTAAAAGAGGCAAAAACAGTTTACTTTGTGTCTTTACAGTAATTCTTGTTTTGTAAATGAAGTTTTCTGCATGGCCTGTTGTGCAGGTCAGGTTTTTTTTTTTCCCTAGGAGAATTTCCTGGGCATCAAATGAGGCCTGGACTATTTTGGGATTATAATGTTGAGTGATGTTATGTCCTCATGCTATCTTCTTGCCTTGAGCCCAAATGGATTTTGTTGGTGTTCTATAGGAACTCTATGTTAAAAGGTCAATACAGCAAAAGGAAACTCTGATAACATTTGCTTGCTCGTACGAGGAAAAGGCAAAAAATTTTAGTCAGACTTTAGTAAATACCTTAATAAAAACTTTAGTAGAGAACATAAGTTAAATTAGCTCATACTAATAAATTGGACCAACTAACCCTGCATGGAACCGACCCATCTGGATAGAAAGAAATTCTGGAAACTGAAAAGAGAGCTTTTAGATGAAATGTGATTCTTAAACTAAGAATTAAAGCTTAAAAGAAATAACCAAGGTGTGGAATCTGAAACCAAGTTGGGTTAAGTGAAAATTGTTAGCTAAAGAAAGTGAAGTGCAACATCCTCAACAACGACTGTGAATGAATTAGTTACATGTTTTTATGTTATTAAAAGTGGTAGCTTTTTCATTTAAAGGTATCTGACTCTGGTCTTTTCACTATCCTTTGCTCCACCACTCCTTTAAACCTAGAACCGGTCCAGTAGCTTCTAAATGCAGTGTTTTTTTTTTTTTTTTACAATGACATAAGTACCACCTTAGGCCATGGTGTTGAAATCACTGAGAGTTGAAATCACTCTTTTGACTCTGTGGATTTTCGCTGTACAACTGCAGCCACTGATTTGAAGTGCTCCAAAAGGTTAGTGTCATTTTATTCTGAAATTCGAAGACTGTGGTGATTGAAAAAAAAAGAGGAAAATTCTATTTATTACATAATTTTTTAAGCAGGCAAAAAAAAAGAAAAGAAAAAGACTGATCACTGAAGACAATTTAATTTTGTTTCTTCAAAAGAAAAAGAAAAACTATTAAAGAAAATTAAATAAATCAAGTACTGCAAGATAAATACTCACAGGTATTGGAATTTTGGGTACAACATGAAAAACTTGATAACAGCTTTATGATGATTAACCTACTGAGATTCTCTGATGTCTAAAGTTGCTTTACATTTACATTATATGCATTTAAATTACATAAATTAAATTTTAAATCCTGTTTTGAATAATAGGATAGTATCATGCTCTTTTGTGACTGGTTTTTTGCACAACAAAGTCGTAGAACTAGTCCAGCCAGTTTTATAATGTTGTTACTACTGAGATTAGCACGTATATAATGTTTTTTTACATTTCAGTACAAGGTGCTAACATGATTTTTTTTTTGATTTTCATAAAATTGTTTTTGATAGGGATGACATGTTACTACCTATAGTCATATGTAGTGAAGGCTGAGTACTCTTGTGTTCTAGTTTGCTCAGGTTAGATTCTTACTTTGTTATATTTATCTTTATTGAGCTCCTGTTTCCCTTTGTTCTTGTGGTCATAGGTGTGTCCCTGTGTTCCAGTGTGTGTTTTGCTCCTCTGTGTCTTTGTCCCTTGTCTCACGTGTTCTGTATTTCATTTTACCCCCACTGTTGTGTCACATCTGCCTTTCTGTTTACCTGTCCTCTCCTCCTGTTTTATTTTCCTACTCCCCTGTTCTATTCAATTCAGTTTTATTTGTATAGCACCAAATCACAACAAACAGTCACCTCAAGGTTTATATTGTAGGTAAAGACCCTGCAGTAATACAGAGAAAACCCAACAGTCAAAACGACCCCCTATGAGCAAGCATTTGGTGACAGTGGGAAGGAAAATTTCCCTTTTAAAAGGAAGAAACCTGAGGCAGTCATCTGCCACGAAAGGTTGGGGCTGAGGGGAGGGAGACAGGATGAAAGACATGCTGTGGAAGAGAGGCAGAGATTAATAATAACTAATGATTAAAAACAGAGTGAAGTATAAACAGAGTAAATAAGGCGAATAAAAAGAAACAGTGCATTATGGGAACCCCCCAGCAGCCTAGGCCTGTAGCAGCATAACTAATGGATGGTTCAGGGTCACCTGATCCAGCCCTAACTATAAGCTTTATCATAAAGGAAAGTTTTAAGCCTAATCTTAAAAATAGAGAGGGTGTCTGTCTCCTAAGTCCATGCTGGGAGCTGGTTCCACAGAAGTGGGGCCTGAAAGCTAAAGGCTCTGCCTACCATTCTTCTCTTAAATATCCTAGGAACCACAAGTAAGCCAGCAGTCTGAGAGTGAAGTGCTCTATTGGGGTGATATGGTACTATAAGGTATTTAAGATAAGATTGGGCCTGATTATTCAAGAGCTTGTATGTGAGGAGAAAGATTTTCAATTTTATTCTAGATTTAACAGGGAGCCAATCAAGAGAAGCCAATATGGGAGAAATATGCTCTCCTTTTCCAGTCCATGTCAGTACTCTAGCTGCAGCATTTTGAATCAGCTGCAGGCTTTTCAGGGAGCTTTTAGGACAGCCTGATAATAATGAATAATCCACCCTAGAAGTAATAAATGCATGAATTTGCATTTCAGCGTCAGTCTGAGAAGGGATGTTTCTAATTTTAGAAATATTGCACAAATGCAAAAAAGCAGTCCGACATATTTGTTTAATATGTGCATTGAAGGACATATCATGGTCAAAAATGACTCCAAGATTTCTCACAGTGTTAATGGAGGCCAAGGTAATGCCATCCAGAGTAAGTATCTGGTTAGACACCATGTTTCTAAGATTTGTGGCGTCAAGCACAAGAACTTCAGTTTTATCTGAATTTAGGAGCAGAAAATTAGAGGTCATCCAGGCTTTAATGATGTGTGACATCTGGCTTCATGGATAGATAAAGCTGACTATCATCTGCGTACAAATGAAAATATATGCAATGCTCTCTAATAATACTGCCTAAAGGGAACATGTATAATGCTAATAAAATTGGTCCTAGCACAGAACCCTGTGGAACTCCATAATTAACCTTCATGTGTGAAGAAGACTCCCCATTTACATGAACAAATTAAAGTCTATTAGGTAAATATGATTCAAACCACTGCAGTGCTGCAGCACCTTTAATGCCTATCTCATGCTCTAATTTTTGTAATGAAATGTTATGGTTAACAGTATCAAAAGCTGCACTGAGGTCCAACAAGACAAGCACAGAGATGAGTCCACTGTCAGAGGCTGTAAGAAGATCATTTGTAACCTTCACTAAGTTCTATGTGCATTGTGTTTAGTTTTACTTCCTGTTTCCCTCCCAGCTGTTTCCCATTGTCTCCTTACATGTTTGTATTTATTGTCTCCGCTTTTCCATGTCCTTTGTTGTGACGTGGTCGTCGGTTCTCCTCCTGCTGTGTGCCCTGTGATCAAGTGTGTTTTGTGGCCTGTTCTGTTGGCCCGTCCAGCTCTGCTTGGTAACACACAGCTGAACTAAATCTAATAAAAAGATGCATGAGGATGCAAGAACTAAACAAGGAGACATCATTAACAGAGAATAAGTTGTACATGAGGAACACTGGGGAGACATGATAAACTGAAAGAAGGAACATAAATAATCAATCAATAATAACTGTAACAGAAACACAAAAAGCTATTAACAGAAACTAGGAACATAAACCAATTTTTTAAAAAACCCCAAAATTAAAAAAAGACCAAACATGAAATACTGGGTCAGTGACTCAGGGACTATGAGATCTAGATTGTTATCTAGGCATATTTCTATGAAATACTATTCTCATCTGACCTCATATCTTTGTTCCAGGTGCAGTAATCTATGGATCTATCAGCATACCTTCATGAAAGGAACTTGTCCACACATTATCAAACATAAATCCATTATTGTTTAATGGTGCCAGAGGTCTCTGTCAGACCTTTTTAGCAGGTATCACACTGTAATATTGTATTTGAGGTTCTCCTCTTACTGCAAATAATGTGGTTTCCAAAAAGAGGCTGGCGCCTACGGTTACTGCAGTTCATTGTTTTACTGGGATCACTGTGGATGCTTTCCCTATTGAGGCAGCTGAAAACAGGCAGAGGTCCTGTCTACATCTTTAGGTACCAATGGCTGGAGTATGCTGATGATGACAGCAGCCCAGAGGAAGCTTGCAACTGTTCAGCAATCCTGCAGGGAGAGCAGGAGGAATTGCTGCAAGCCAAATTACTGACTGTCACCAAAGACTTCCAGAAGAGTATTCAGATCCCTGATGAGTATTATATCAACGCAACCAAAGACTGCAGGTTTGTGGATTTAAATGACAGGGTTCAGTAATTGTTTAACTCTTAATCATTATTTAAATGTACAGACTTTAAAAGCATCATTGCTTCTTCAAAACTGTGAATTTACAGGAAATTCCAAGTAAGCAGGAAATACATAACATTCCCATTAAGCAAGGAAGAAGAGGCCTTTCCTCTGGCTTACTCTATGGTTGTACATCACAAGGTATGTAAGATCTAAATTCTAAATATGCTGAAAACTGTTGCAGTAGGTCTAAACAATGCTTAAATTGCTAATGGATAAAATGTACACTGCTTAACACATTTATTAGATCACCTGTCATAAAGACAAGAAAACAAATATTTTAGAAATGTCACCAGCTTCTGGCATTTCCAGTGTTTGAGGCAAACACAACAGATTTTAATCATGACGTTTAGTTTTCTTGCTACAAGGACACTTCCTAGTTTGCAAAAACATCTCTTATTTTTACTGTGTGCCTCTGTAGGGATCATTTAAAAATGTACAAATAGCACTGTCATGATGTCATAACAGTAGTCTTGGTGTTTTGAAATTTCTTATCAAAGAATTAGTGTCATAGGTATGGTGGATATCCCATATTGCTGCTTTAGTTTTGATCATTTGCTAAAGTGCTCCTTTAAACAGTTCCAGCAAAAACATTTCACAAAGACAACTGAATTCTTTTTATCCATAGGTTCAGAACTTTGAGCGACTACTACGAGCTATCTACGCACCTCAAAATATTTATTGTGTCCATGTGGACAAAAAATCACCGTCCTCAGTCTTTTCTGCCATCAAGGGCATTGCTTCCTGTTTCCCAAATGTGTTCATGGTCAGTGAGGCTGTGAGCGTGGTCTATGCTGGCTGGACACGTGTCCAGGCTGACCTTAACTGTATGGCTGATCTCTATAATGCCAGTACAACATGGAAATACTTCATCAACCTCTGTGGCCAAGATTTCCCTCTAAAAACCAACTTGGAAATTGTGCAGGCTTTGCGTTCATTGAAAGGGGGGAACAGTATGGAAACAGAGACAATGTTGCCTGGAAAGAAGTGGAGGGTGACTACTGTTTTCCAAACAGTTGATGGAAAACTCCAGGTACTTCTTTTGGACATTATATAGCTATTGATTAATTAACTTTGCCATTGTAAAACCTTTCTATTCAGACTGACTGATCATCATATTAATGAACTATTTATTTATTCTAGTCAACAGGAAAAACAAAGGATCCACCTCCCTTCAATTTGCCCATTCTATCAGGAAATGCCTACATCGTGGTGAACCGAGGTTACGTTCGCAGTGTGCTGGAAGACAAGCGAGTACTGGCACTCATTGAGTGGGCCAAAGACACCTACAGTCCTGATGAGTTTCTGTGGGCAACAATACAAAGAATACCCGGTGTTCCTGGCTCAACATGGCCGAACCATAAATTTGACATGACAGATATGAATGCAATTGCACGTATGGTGAAGTGGCCCTGGCATGAGGGGTCACAGGGTTCACTGCAAGCAGTATACCCAGAGTGTAAAGGCCACCGAGTCAGATCAATATGTGTGTATGGCGCTGGAGACCTGCAATGGTTGACTGAACAGCATCACCTCTTTGCCAATAAGTTTGATGCAGACACAGATCCCATTGCTATCTACTGCTTGGAGAAATATCTAAGACAAAAAGCACTGAATGAATTAGATTTGGTGTAGATTTAATCTACATCTATTACTAAACATAATTTAAAAATACTATAATCACATTCCTGGATAGTGCTGGATCATAACTGTCATGTGGACATAGATGTGTCAGGGTTCTAGCCAGTGGTTGATTGCCGGGCGCTGCATCATGCTGAGGTTGTCTTGTGCTGGGCTGAGAATTTCGCCTGTTTGTTATGGAACTGTTCTATCACTGCATTAGCAAGCGGGCACATGTCACCGATACCAGAATGATTTTTTTTCTCTGGCTAGATTGCTGCACTATAGTGTTAAGAGAGGTCTGTTGTGGTCCTGGGCCATATGCTAGTGTTTTGTGTTTAGTTCTCTTAGGATCTCCTTTAATTGAGATTCTTCTGTTATGTTTCACAGTTTGCATTTGGTTTCGATTCTTTGTTATAGTTCTACTCCAGGGCCCTATTCCAGAAAGCAGGTTTACCTAAAAACTCTGCGTTTGTTAACCCAAAAATAGCAGAAATGGTTCCAGAAAGAGAGCTAATGCCAACTTTGAGTCAGTTACTGGGGTAACAGACTCTGTGACCCTAACCTGCTTGCTGGCAGGTTTTATTCAACAAACTCTGAGTATCTCTCTGACTCCTCCCCTTCTGCTGCACAAGAACCACCTGTCTGACACTCATTTCCTCATTCATAAAGTGGCTGTCAGAGCGTCAGAGGAGTGAATTAATTTGCAGACAAGCACTGAAATCCCAGCTAGACGTTAGTTTGTTATTTTTGTGTCTAACATGAAGCTTTTACAGTCGTTCACTCGTCAACAGGCTATAAGGACGCAGACATTGATAATGTCACAGATTTATGATCAGCACAGCTGCAGCTGTAAGACTGTCAGTCAGTTCCTCTGAAACATTTACGGTACATTACTGTAGCATCACTGCTTACATCATATTTTGATGTAATCTGATCTGTATGAAGCTTTAGACACAAATACACTGATCAATGATTGATCATTTATCTCAAAATGATTTTAAGACTTGAAAACTAAACTAAGTATATTTAGAGTGACTTAAATGCTGTCAATATGAAAGTTATCGTATCTGAAATTAAGAGCATGAATCTCAACATATTTTCCACTGTAAATCACATAAATCATAGTTTTATGATGGATGCGCAAACTGTGTCCGAGTGCACTTGCACAGCAGGAGGATCCAGATCCAGTTCAGGCTCCAGTCATTTCCCAGCTCATCCAGTCCAGATATGTTCATAGTGGCTTCATTTTCCCGACACAATCTGCACTCTTTATTTTAAATGGCTCATTCTCCCAAAACTCGACTGAAATATTTAAAACTTATAAAACTGAGACATTTCTGATAATGTTCATCACAGACCTGGAAATCTGCCCTGCATGTTTTCAGCTAAATATAAAACTATGACTGAACTCTGACCTTTAACAGTAACACAGTGAAACATCTCTGCTGTGGCTGTCAGAGACCCATCATCTATCACTGAAGCTGACCTTAGATCAGATTAGAAACTGTTAAACTGGAAAAATTAAAGCAGTTTATCTCTAACTCTCATTACTCATTTTTATCCAATAACTACAGAAATAATACAGAAACACATGAGATCCTTGATCCACTGGGTTAAAATGGAGGCTCTGCTCTTTATTTACCTGTTGCCATGGTGAATCCTCATCTCGGAGTTCCATTGATGATGACTTTCTTTCCTTGCTCACGCCTAACTCAGGGTGAACATACTCAGAGTTGAATGAGCTAACTCTTATCAGCTGTTCTGGAATGGGAAACTCAGAGTCATCAAAAACACTGAGTAAATTATATGTGTGTTTAATTTCCACTCAGCAGCTTTCGCCTCGACGGCCTGGTCAGCTGAGAGCTGATGACCTGAGCTGGTAGAGCAGCAGAAACGGACATCGCCAACAATGTTGGAGCATCTTTGCTATTAAGTGATATCTTGATAAATCGAGCAGATATTTGAGGTTTACACATCTACACTCAAGCCTGAAAATATTTTAAAAGTTTAGTTTGCATCACAGAAACAGTAGTATTTCAAACATTTTTGGCTGCTCTCCTCCGCCATTGCCGCGTTTCAGTTTTGCTGCACAATGAATCATGGGATATGGTAGGCCACGAAGGGCACACCGAACCCACCCTTCAAATCTGGGGAAACCCACATTTGGAGGAGCCTTTGAATTTGGACAGTGCTTCGTCACCTTGCGGTGATGTGGCCTTTGAAGGGTGCAGCCCCTGAATTTGGACACAGCTGTTGTCTCTTGTGCTCTGTGTTTAGTTTTACTTCCTTGTTTCGTTTTGTGATTGCGTTGAGCTGTGTTCCCCACCTGTTGCCTGTTCCCTGATTATCCCTTGTTGTATTTATTGTCTCAGTCTTCCCCCTTGTCACTTGTCGTAGTCTTATTATCATATGTGGCAGTGTGTCCCCATGTTTCTAGTGTTCCTGTGTCTCCTGCTTTTCTTTGTTAGTATTTTTCCAGTTTAGATGTTACTAGTTTCTGTCCCCATGGCTCTGTAAACTTATTATGTTGAGCTATAATAAAAGTTCACCATCTTGTTAATTCACATCGCCTGCCTCTGTGTCCTGCTACTGGGTACTCACCCGGGTTCACATACCGCACGGTCCGCTCGCACCTTGACAAGGTCCTTCTTTTGTGGATCAGAGCAAGTTTTAGCCTGTTGTTTTAAGGTGGACAGCTCCAAATAACAAGTACAGCATAAAAGGTAGATCAGCTGATGGTTTTCAGTTTGAATCCAGGTTCAGAGGCTAGTTGAAAAACAAAAATATATTTCTTAACTTTGGAATGGGTGGTCACAGGTTGGTGTGACAGCAGCGCATGCTCAGTATAGAGTGAGGTTCAATTCAATTTCATTTATATTGCACCAAATCACAACAAACAGTTGCCTCAGGGCATTTTATATATAAACTCTACAATAATTACAGCGAAAACCCAACAGTCAAAATGACTCTATATGAGCAAGCACTTGGCAAGTGAGATGGAGGCAGATGATCCACTTTGGCAAACCTCTAAAGGGAGCAAAGGAAAGAATGAGGTGGATTACCACCGTATAATTGGGATAAGAAATGCATTTTAAAAGTACAAACAGTGTAATCCATAGTGCTGTTTGTTAGCCAGGATTCAAAGATACAGACAAAGAGCCATTTACCTTTAAACAAACACTATGGACTTAGGTGTTTGACTTCAGGATGGCTGCCAAAGTAAACACATGACAGGATCAACAACGGGTTAAAACAGCAACACCAAAAGTAGCTAACAGTTTTAGCAGTTTTCCCACAAAATGTTATCTCATTCTGACCCTGTCAGCAGTCTGCTGTTTTTAACATAAAATACACATCTTTATGTTCACATTTTCTACAAATGTTTGCATGCTAAATATATTAGCTCTGCTCACAAATAGCTTACTTAGCAATATTAAACATTATGTGTTAATGGTTATTCAGTTAGCTCAAAATATTAATTAGGAAACAGTGCACAAGCTGAAAAGATACAAGCGATATGGTTATGAAAATGTATATAACAATCTTTTATATCCTTAATTCTGTCAATGTTCTCCTGAAGTTAAAAAGTTGAAAACTTGAGAAGTTGCCGCGCATACAAGTCGCTGGATGCTTACAATTATGTTGTTTGTGGCCATGTATTGAATGTCAAATATCAAGACACAGACTCTGAGTTTTGTGGCTTAAAGGCAGACATTTTTCCAAGTCAAAGACAAGGAAACAGGCCCGCTGTGTATGAGGCTCATCATTATAAACAAGTCAGAGAGCTACGTCCTCACAGCGAAGTGTACCTGCATGGCAGCGTGAGTACTTCGTCAAACTGCTTTTCTAGCTTGCTAAGAGTTTTCCGACTGCAGATATTATTGATTTACAAAGAAAAAAAATAAACAGTTCCAGTCACACTGTGAGACACGCTCAACCATTCATACGTGAGTCTGCTCATACTTTTGACTGGCACTGCATATTGTAATCTATAGTGCGATTATATATTAATTTAAAAATCAGGACTCTGAGTCAATGCCTTGCCTGTAAATAGCCAGCCACACTACAGTTTAAAAGCTAAATAGCCTACCAGCTAATGCTGTTTACTTTAGATACCTGACATCCCGGTATAACCAGAGTAGATAAATAACTTTACCTGATATAAAATCGGCGCTTCATACACGAGCATTTCTGATCGAGTCCTCAGTCCTGATCGTGTCCTCACTCCAATTTTTATCAGTACATTTGATGGCTTGCAACCACAGACGCCTCCATTTTCTCTCAAACAGCCGTGATCCCATGGTATTCAGTACAACTTCAGTCTGCTTTTGGTAGAGTAGAAATTCTGACAGCCAAACAGCAGACATTTTGATGCTGATTTCGCTTTTAAATCATGTTTAAACGCTGCGCAGTCTCCTTGTTCTTATTGATTTGAATGGAGTAGCAGTTCACTTCCTTTGCCAAAATGCACACGCATACTTTGATGACGTAGGCTTAAAAGGGTCTATACAGATCTAAATGTCCAGTAGCACATTCAGTGCTTTCAAACAAAAGAAAAAGATCTCCTCAGTCAATTGAGTTATTCTAAGACATATATATTATTTCATAGCTTTATTACATTTATCACTTGTATTTGAACACCACGCATGAAATTAAAACAGAACATTACAACTTTAATTTGTTTAACCTTTTTAACATTTTATTTATATAGCACCTCTCAAGACAAACATCACAAAGTGCTTCACAACAGCAGAGCAAAAGAGGAAGAAATAGAAAAAAAACTAACCAAACACAAGTCTAAAAAGATGCGTTTTTTATTTGTTTTTTCAGCTGTTTTTAAAAGACTGCACCAATCTACAGCTCTCAAGCACAAAGGGAGAGAGTTCTTCTAGTCAGGGTGATTAGTAGAGAACATAAGTTTAATTAGCTCATACTAATAAACTGGGTCTACTAACCCTGAATGGAACAGACCCGTCTGAAAAGAAAGAAATTCTGTAAACTGAAAAGAGAGTTTTTAGATAAAATCTGATTCATAAATTAAGACCTCAAGCTTTAAAGAAACAGCCTAGGCATGGAATGTGAAACCAAGTTGGGTTAAGTGAGAACTGTTTTGAGCTAAAGAAAGTGAAGTGTGACCTACTCAACAGTGATTGTGAATGTATTAGTTACATGTTTTTTTGTTATTAAAAGAGCCAGCTTTTTCATTTAAAGGTATCTGACTCTGGTCTTTTCACTGCACTTTGTTCCACCACCCCTGTGACCCTAGAACCGGTTCAGTAGCTTATACATCCTCTTTCACAGTGACGCAGGTACTACCTTAGGCCATGGTGGGGGAATGCATTGCTCCGAGAGTTGAAATAAATGCTTGCTGAGGTGAGGTGCTGATTATAAACTACTGCTCCAGCCCTTTTGTGACTCTGGAATTTCAATGTACAACTGCAGCCAATGATTTGAAGTGCTCCAAAAGGTTAGTGTCTTTTTGTTCAGAAATTCAAAAAATTGTAAGGAAAATTTTGTCTATTTATTACTACACAGATGTTCAAGTAATCTTGGATTATTAACACAATAGAAAGAGAGAAGAACCTAGGGCCCCATCTACTTCATTATTTACTTATTTGGTAGACGGCTACATATTTATTACTACACAGATGTTCAAGTAGGCAAAAAAAGCTGATCACTGAGGACAATTTAATTTTGTTTCTTCAAAAGAAAAGATATTAAAATTAAATAATTAAATGAAGTGCTGCAAGATAAATACATGCAGGTATTGGAATTTTGGCTACAATTACATTGCACATTGTAATACATTAAATTTTAACCATTATTTTGAGTAACAGGATGGTATCATGCTCTTGTGACTCTGGTTTTCTGCACAACAAAGTCCTAGAACTAGTCCAGACAGTTTTATGTTGTTACTACTGTAATTACCACATATATAGTGTTGTTTTACATTTCAGTAATAGACGCTATAATTTTTTTTTTCTGACATTCATAAAATTTTAGGAGGGGCTGGCAAAATGGGAATGGGTTTCAGGTGAAATAGGGCAAGAAAATCTGACCTTGCAGGGAGATGGGTTTGATATATGATGTTAGAAGTACTCTTCCCTCATCTTTGAGCCTGTTTTTGTTTGTTCCTAAATAGATGTGACCGATGTGTGTCTGGTCATGTCTCTTTGCTGCTCAGTGATCCACTCTGCATCAGTTGGTTGTGACAGCAGTTTATTATCTGCACAAAATACCAAAGCAATTCAGTTGTGGGTAGAGATCGTGTGGCCAATTAGCATGAGCTCTGTTTTGCCTGTCTGGAGCCATTCAATGCAATGAGGCCAATACACGAGTCCCACGACTGCTATACTAATTTAAAACAATACAATAATATTTCTTTCATGAATAACATTGACATATTAATACAACAATAATATATCCAACTTAAATTAGCCTTGTGATCGTATAGTGGATTAATAAAAATTGCAAAATAGAATGCAAAAGCCTATAATTTTAAAATTGAAACCAAAAAATAATAATTTTATCTGTCTGTCACTTTTATAACTTTTTCTTCTTATAGCAAACACTATGTGTAACACACATGTAAAAAACAATTAGATTCTATCAAAATTATCACAGAACCTTTGCACAACACTCCCAAATTGTACACAGTAATGTACCTGCACAAAATACCAAAGCAATTCAGTTGTGGGTAGAGATCGTGTGGCCAATTAGCATGAGCTCTGTTTTGCCTGGAAAACAGTACTACGGTTAGCTGCTAGCTTAGTTGAACGCACAGATATAAAGTCATGACAAATACAAAAGAAATCCAACAATATCTAGCAGCAATACATGGCAAAAAACAAACCAAAGAGCAAAGTACACAGCATAAAACAGTTAGCTTTTAGCTCTCAAGTACTCTGGGATAACTCAAATATTATATTTTGTCCACACATTTGCAGCCATGTTACCTGTCTGGAGCCGTTCAATGCAATGAGGCCAATACACGAGTCCCACGACTGCTATATGGTGCAGGTACGACTAGCGACAGTAGATGGCACTGTTTCATTCCCAATTTAGTGGGATTTAACAAAAGCTCATTTTACCTATGTTACATACACCCCCCTTAAATCCCGCTTAATTGGGGCAACATAAGTTTTAAACAAATACCAGCACATGAGGAGCATGAATGAAGAGCAATAACCAGTCCTTGTCAGTCACAAGTACTATCCACTTGGGATGAAACCAGAAAAAGGGGCTGGGCCAGAACCCTTTTACAGCAGAGACTCAGGAGATGCCGTTTACATCTCTTACAAAACAAACAGTGCTCTTCATATCAACACTTCAGTGATATAACATCCATAATAAACCTCAAAAAGAGAAGAAAAAAACACTTGGGGCTTGTCTACTCAGAAAACATGTTCCTCACAAAAGAAAAAAGTGAATAACTTGAAACTGAACCATCTACAACCTGTTCATTCATCTCACAAATTAATCTAGCAGGGGGTTTAACCCTTCTTCCAGCCCTATTGTACACTGGTTGTGGTTGTGAATCAACTACAGTAGTCTGAGTAACTGTATTGGGCAGATCATCATCAGGGGGCATACATGAGTGGGCAGGATCAATCTCTGCTGTCAATGGTCGGGAGGTTACAATCTGTGACTCCCCACACTGTGAAAAAATTCCCCCGGGGTCCAATGTCACTGTCCCCACATCAGATTGGGAAGTTAGGTCTTCATTACTTTGGCTATTCACAGAATCAGGTCGGTTGACAACAGCATTCTGGTCACTCACATCATCCATCTGCAAGAGCCAACTGATTGTCCTTGCCTCTCTGTCCTGTACTGCAACGGGAACCTCTGGGTCAACTGGTTCACTATCAGCCAACGAAGCACAACTCAGCTCAGGGTTGGGCTCATTATTGGTTGTGATGAAACTCACAGGAAGAAGAAGGTTCCTGTGAACAACCTTTTCCTTCATGGTCACAGGGTCCCTGATTGAGTACACATTGATCCCAGGTTTAATTGAAGTCACCTCAAAAACTGTTGAGTCCCATTTGTCTGCAACCTTTTGCTTTCCTTTCCCACCCGGGTTTGCGGGTAAGACTTGGTCACCGACAGCAAGAGGTGATCCCTTAGCTGTCCTGTTGTAATTCTCAGCTTGCCGAGTCTGCTCCATCCTGCTATGTTCTCGGGCAACACGCGCTGCGTCAGCCAAATCACGCCTTAATTGTGCGACAAACTCACGATGGTTGACGACTGAACCATTCTGGAGAACGTGCTGGAAAACGACATCTACAGGTAGACGTGGGATCCTACCAAACATAAGATAAAAGGGAGCAAACCCTGTGGTCTCATGTTCGGTACAGTTATAGCAAAATGTCAGCAATTGTAGCATTTGGGGCCATCTAGCTTTCGAGTGGGCAGGTAAGGCACATATCATGTTACCAAGTGTCCTGTTGTACCGCTCAGCAATCCCATTCCCCATCGGATGGTATGGTGTCGTGTGAGATTTCTTAACACCAGCCATGTCCAAGAGTTCCCTTATAAGCTTACTCTCAAAATTTGCACCTTGATCTGAATGGATGCGCTTTGGGAACCCATATATGCAGAAGAAATCATTCCACAGACGACGAGCAACTTGCTTCGCAGACTGGTTCTGGCACGGGAATGCATGTGAGAACTTCGAAAAATGGTCTATGACTACCAGAACATCCACACATCTCTTGTCATTATATTCAGCAGTCCAAAAGTCAATACATGCGAGCTCCATCGGCTCGGTACTGTGGATACTTTCGAGAGGGGCTCGGTCGCAGGGCTCAGGGGTCTTCCCGACCACACAGCGAAAGCAATTTTTAACATGGTTAACAATGTCTCGCTCCATCCCTACCCAGAAAAACCTCTGTCGAGCCAGAGAGAGTGTGTGAGCCTGACCTTGATGACCAGCTGTATCGTGGAGGCCACTGAGCACTTGAGCTTTCAGTGCATCTGGAACAACAAAAGGGTTAATAGTCACATTCATTTTTCTGTCTTTCTTTGTTCTGTACAACACACCATCTCTAACAGAGTTTGGACCAGTGTCTTAACAGTTTCTTCACTCCAGATGATTCACCAGCACGTTCCCCCCGAGTAGGCCTCCTGTGTCTCTGAGTGTAATAGAGAACTCTCCCCACAACTCTATCCTGTTCCTGCAGATTGGCAAGATGAGTCTTTGGCAAAGCAGTAGTATAGCCAACATCTGTGAGCTGAGGGATACTTGATTCCCCGACCCTTAAAGGTCTCACCACCTCAGGATCATAAGCATCCAAAACTGCATGAACCTCCTGCGAGGAGAAGGAGTTGGGAATGGAACGCAAATCACTCACAACCCCGTCTTGACACTGGTCAACAACAAACTGACAGTAGTTTGTACATCTGAATCAGCCATTCCGCTAACCTGGGCTAACAGAGAAGAGTAAGGCTCAGTAACAAGGCGGTGGGCGACGCATGACTTCACAAACGGTTCTCTGCTGAGTGCGTCTGCGATCACATTTTTAGTGCAAGGGACATAGTTTAGGTCAAAGTTGTAAGCAGCAAGTTTAGACACCCATCTTTGTTCACAAGCATCTAACTTTGGTTTAGTCAGTATGTGAGTCAGTGGATTATTATCAGTCCACACCGAAAAAGTCCGTCCTTTTAACCAATGGCTAAATTTATCACAAACAGCCCACTTAAGAGCTAAGAACTCCAGACGATGCGCTGGGTAGTTCAACTGGGCATGAGACAGGGTCTTACTTGCAAAAGCCAAAAGCCTAGCAATGTTGCCATCAGGTGGCAGTTGTGAAAGGACAGCGCCGAACCCGTCAAAGGAGGCGTCGACAGCTAGTATGAAAGGAGCATTAAAGTCTGGATGAGCCAGTGTGACGCTATGTACAAGTTCATATTTCAAAGACTCAAACGCTCGTCTGCACTCGTCAGTCCAGTCAGAAGGGGATAGTCTAACTACACCCTTTTTAAACCTAGGCTTATGGCCCTTACCCCTCTTCTTGACAGTAGGCTCTGACACCAGGTTAAACAATGGTTTAGCTGTGGCAGAGCACCCCTCAATAAAGTGGTGGTAATACAAGACCATACCTAAGAAGGATCTAATCTTCTTGGCGCTGGGGGTTATGCCATCAGATTCCATAAGGTCAGCTTCCTGAACATCATTAATGGCCTGTACCTTACATGGATCAGTCTTAACACCATCCTCACAAACGACATGACCCAGAAACTTCACAGAGCGCTGGAGAAAGTGACACTTTCTGGGTGAGAGCTTTAGGTTGTTAGCAGCCAAACGGGAGAAAACCAACTCCAAGCGCTCTAGTGCAAGCTGTTCAGTGGGGGCAAACACCATGAGGTCATCGAGATAGCACAGGAGACTGGTAAAGTTCTCATCACCGAAGATTGACATCATCATGCGCATGAATGTGGCTGGGCTGTTCGTCAGGCCCTGTGGCATCCGGTTATATTCATGGAGGCCAAATGGGGAAGAAAATGCTGTAAACTTTTTGTCATCTTCATGCAACTTGACATTGTAAAAGCCTGAGGTAAGGTCCATGGTGGAAAAGAACACATTGCCACCAAGCGCAGCGAGAGCATCAGTCTGATGTGGTAATGGATGTGCATCTTTCACAGTTCTAGCATTCAGCCACCTAAAGTCATTGCAGATGCGAAGATCACCATTAGGTTTCACGACAAGAACAAGTGGAGAAGAGTACTCACTCTGAGACTTGCGGATTATTCCGAGCTCCTCCATTTCATTCAAGGTCATTCTCAGTTTATCATAATGGCATGGGGGAACTCGCCTGTATGGGAATCTGAAAGGCTTATCATCCATCAAACGAATTCTATGAACAAAGTCTTTAGCCTCCCCACAATCCATTTTATGTCTTGAGAATATGGAATGGTACTGCTCAATTAGGTGTAACAACTTATTTCTCCACTCCAGAGACACCTCACAAGACAAAATGTCAAGATCCTGAAGGCCAAGGCTGCTCAGAATGTTTTGAATCTCCTCATCAGTTCTCACAGTGGGTTGTGAATCCTGTACACACTGAGCATATGACTGAACTCGCTCTGGCTCACTCAAGTCCTGCACAGACAAACAGGGAGACACATCCACAAGTTTCGCATTCCTCTTCAGAGTCAACGGCTTTGTTGTTGGATTAACAACTTTCACAGGGACCCACCCATCACCATAGAGAGTAGTAACAACCCTCCCAACCAGTATTTGTGC